>JBBPSL010000001.1:185483-212213 GCA_038093555.1 Butyriboletus appendiculatus
GTGTTCAAGGCCGAGCTGGCATGGAGAAGTAAACTCAGAGTACCAAACATATTATATATTGCCTGGCGCTAATACTTGCGGCGCTACGTAAATTTCCAAATTGGAACAGCTGTAGATGTCAAGTCAACAGCATTTCTCGGCTCGGATGTCAGGACCATACTTACCGACGAGTTCGTGGTAGGCAACTTTATCTTAGAGGATGCTGACTCCGGGGAAGCGGGCCGTTGTGCGAACCCATCGTGTGGCCTACCGACGGCTTGACAACGGCTGGTGAACTCGTGTCTGCGTACAGATCTTGACCAGTCTTGATCATGTTGGTCTTTGTATGTACCCAAGCCACAGTGACGACCTGGTTCGCCAAGCTACGCTGTTCCCGTTCCTGTCTCAAGCACACGAGTCACTTCCTGACGCTAGCGTCTAGTTAGCATGATGTATTTGTTACTCTGAAAATTGTAGGGAACGAGTATCAAAATTTGCCCATGCTCAGACGTTGATAGTAATCCCGGCCTCAATGCCGCCAACGACAGAGTAAGGAATGCCATTGGTACCGCTGATGGGGAATGTGGTTTCCAAAATCACCACATAACCCGCGCCTGCGAAGTAATACGCGTCAGGGACCTAAGAAAAGGAAAAGGTCAGAAAACGTGCTAATTCCCTAAGTGGTGAAGATTGAACCTGGACAGTGAACGAGTCGGAGGTGCTGCCAGGCGCGAGGGTACGACGAGCCAAGAGGATGGGAGGCTCATGGCCATTGTTGTTGCCGGGGACCTCGATATAGTAGTCGGTGTACTGAGGGATGTGACCGAAGTGGTAGATGGCGCAACCGAAGTCAGCGTTCACCGTCAAGGTCTGGCGTTGTATTATAATCAGCTAGGGTTCGTCCTGCCAGGAACCACAAGGTTTTACTCACATCACCAGCTGCGACGGTGGTCGGGGAGACGGACACCTCGCCAAATCGGGTGGCTTCGGGACAGCTGTGACAAGTTTGCGGCGCAGCGCCAACCAGGAGAGTAGCAGAGGCAATGATGGCGGCGAGAGTGAGTTGCATATTGGGATTGACAGAAAGGGTGGGCTATTAATTTAGATGTAAGAAGCACCGAAGAATATGCTGAACCCTCCGGGCTTAAATGCCCAACGAGGATGGGAGGCTCAGCATATCGTGAGCGGTATGTGGGAATGGAAGGCTAACAACGGCCAACATATTGATGCGCTGGCCAACCTTGCTTCCTCACATCTTGTTTGTGACATAAGATGTCATCCATATACACCATCTCCCATGAGCTGGTGTCTTCCATCCCGTGATCGCTTACGAACAAAGCGTCCGCAATGTGGGACAAGTTACGTTCGCTGCGTAGACTTTGTACAAGGGTGTGAGCAAAATTTGAAATAACTGGAAGTGTTCCCCAGAGGAATCTCAATGTGATGACAGCGCGAGATGAAAAGGTACTTGCATTCACGAGCTCTGACTCAGGCCCAGCTGCATGACCGTCCTGATCAAGCGTGGGCTCATATACTAATCCACATGGAAGCCAGCCAGACCAGAGTAAGCAGAAGGGGAGGGGATGGCATGAACAAGCGTTGCCCACCTATGATCAGCCGTGGCCTTCGCTCTAAGGGGAAGTCTATCCATTCTAGTACCTGGGTAAAATTTTCTTCAGGCGAATAACATGGTTAGTGTCGCAGGTAGACCATAAGAGAAGTTGGGAATGATGAAATATCAGAATAGCAGCAAAGTCCGGAAAAAGCTACCGACCATAAATGTAACTTGATACCTCGGCGTGACACCAGAGGTTGTTGTTAATGGACCGGCCATAGTAAAAGATAGATTGTGGAAATTGGTCGCAAGAGGAGATACATGGCATGGCAAGAATAACACCGACGGCAGGATTCACGGTGTCGTAATAGGACAGAGTAGTAGACAGACAAACTTACCACATAATGGTTAACGTTGGCAGAATAGAGCCCAGCTCTTTCGACGGTTTCCCATATCTAGACAAAACAGCAGACATAACATCATGCAACAGATAAGAGAACCCTCGCTCTTCTGTACATTCTAACATATTAATCAATCAACTCACAGGTTCGCCAAGCCACCATCGAGATTCACCTGCTCTCCGGTGGTTGTTGACTAAAGTGGAACGATCCTGAGGATCATGGAAATCCTGTGGGAAAGAATGTTCAGCCCACTGAAACAGACAAATCCAATTGAAGACGTGTGTTGAAAGGATCGCGATCGGGGATCCAGTACGAGTGAAGGAGGGGGAAAGACATTGCAATTGCTCACGCACATTTGCAATGATGCCATGTGATTCGGCATACAAACCAGTCCCACAATATATCGAGTTGTACGCATTGTCGGTTGTGACGAGAGGGGAGAAGCAGGAAACCAAGCAGATAATGAATGAACAGATAACACGCAGACAGACACACAGCATACAAGAGCGTCCAGTGATTACTGTTAGGCATAGTTAGTCTAAAAACACTAGTTCAGAGGTTGAAATCGACTCACGGAAGCATCAGTGTCTGGGCGAGAGACAGGTAATCAGTTACGTTGGAACATATAGTGCGAAATCCTCTTATTCAAGTTCACAAAATGGATTTGTACAAGAACAAAGTGGGCACGACGAAAAGCTGGTCAACGCGACAGTAGCGATGTGGGAGAAACATGAAATACTGCATGCTGCAACTAACCAACTCAATTTCGACCGGCAGATCGACAGAGAATATGTTCTGAAAGGTACTATTACAACTTACTGGAAAAATCGGTTTCATGTATTCAGGATGGATACCTTGCGTGCTAATGTTCGTAAGGTGGGGCGCAAGTCCTTGAAGTAAGTAGTCTGATCTGAACAGTACATCAGCCACAATTGCTCAAAGTCAGAGCTGGAGACACGCACCTAAATCCATCGAAGGATACGAGCACAGCAGTCCGCCCAAAAATATGGGCGCCATTCGATAGTAAATCCTCGGGTGTGGAGGTGAATCAAACAAAGGTGCTCCTGACATGGCTGAGACGTATGCTAAGAGAACAAAAAGGGTTGCAGTTGATATGAGGACTGTGGGTGTCCACTGCCGAGCACTGCCAACCACAGAGGAGGCCATGGCTGTTCCGCTGCATATCCTAGAGACTGGCGTGGGAACCTACAAGTACTGATGTTTGTCTACTACTTAGTACTTCGTAGTACTAGTACTACACGGAGTAATTCGTGGTCCAAACCTCCCCTAGGGGAAGTTGCAATACAGTCAAGGGTCGAAAAGGTTAAGAAGTACGAAAAAGGTTAGATAAGCGCAGTTAACCGCGGTGTCAAATTCCTGACGGCCCATCGTGCGGCCTACCGACGGCTTGACAACTGCTCGTGAACTCGTGTCTGCGTACAAGTCAGTCTTGATCATGTTGGTGTTTGTAACCAAAGCCACGCTGTTCCTGTTTCTGTCTCAAACACACGAGTCACTTCCTGATGCTAGCGTCTAGTTAGCATGATGTATTTGTTACTCTGAAAATTGTAGGGAACGAGTATCAAAATTTGCCCATGCTTAAACGTTGATAGTAATCCCGGTCTCAATGCCGCCAACGACAGAGTAAGGAATGCCATTGGTACCGTTGATGGGGAAGGTGGTTTCCAACATCACCACATAACCCGCGCCTGCGAAGTAGTCCGCGTCAGGGACCTAAGAGAAGGAAAGAGGTCAGAAAACGTGCTAATTCCCCAAGTGGTGAAGAATGTTGATGTACCTGGACAGTGAACGAGTCGGAGGTGCTGCCAGACGCGAGGGTTCGACGAGCCAAGAGGATGGGAGGCTCATAACCATTGTTGTTGCTGGGGACCTCGATATAGTAGTCGGTGTATTGAGGGATGTGACCGAAGTGGTTGATGGCGCAACTGAAGTCACCGTTCACCGTCAAGGTCTGGGATTGTATTATAATCAGCTAGGATTCGTCCTACCAGGAACCACAAAGTTTTACTCACATCGCCAGCTGCGACGGTGGTCGGGGAGATGGCCACCTCGCCAAATTGGGTGAATTCAGGACAGCTTTGACGAGCTTGCGGCGCAGCGCCAACCAGGAGAGTAGCAGAGGCAATGATGGCGGCGAGAGTGAGTTGCATGTTGGGATTGACAGAAAGGGTGGGCTATTAAATTTACTCTTGGGATGTATGAAGCACCGAGGAATATACTGAGCCCTCCGGGCTTAAATACCCAACGAGGATGGGAGGCTCTGTATATCGTGAGCGGTATGTGGGAATGGAAGGCTAACGGCCAACATATTGATGCGGCCAGCATCACTGGCCAGTCAAGAAGGCCACATTGGGAAAAGTGCGCGCTACTTGCAAAATTCCTGGAAACCCACCTTCTCGTTTAGTTTATTTCTGCGTGGAGTCGTAGACAAGGATTTGCGAACCCGAGAATCGGTGGAGGAAGTGTCGAATAGCATTCGTGGTATCCAGCAGCGGTGCGAGCTGCATCTCTAAGCATCTCAAGAGTACAAGGGGAAAACAACAGGCCTGAAAAGGACGGCAAACCCGCCACCCGACCCAAGCTCTGGCAGTAGGAGTTCCGTTATTGGTATGATCAACTTGAGCATACTGTACCCAGTGAGTGCGCACCGTCAACACATTGCCGCTTACCAAATTATTCACTTAGAAGTTTGTACTTCTCTCCAAACTATGCAAACCAACCTTGCGGAGAAATACATGTCAGGGCCTAAAGTCGAGGGCCATAGTAGCCTGAACTTCTAAGAAGTTGGCCTAGGTGATGAGAATCATCGCCGCACAACTGGCGTACTACGCATCTGGGACCTGGACCGCAGTAGTTCCAACTCCGGGGACTCGTACTACCGGCAACGGCGACGGTGAGACCGAATCAAATGATGGTATCGCTTGTTAGCTTGCGCGCAGGAATATAGCGACTCTTCTGCACTTACGTACTACCCGCGACTGCATCATTATTGTGGCGCACGGGAGGGACTTGAGTGCCCGAGGAGGCGGTGAGGATGGCACTACCTCCGGGGAAGCGGGCCGGTGTACATGCGAACCCGTCTCTTTCAAGCTGGGCCACTCCGAGCGTGCCAAGTAAGACGGCTGGTCAGGCTCTACGCACCATTCTTGCGGTGAGGATAGGGAACGGGGCAACATCATTACAGTAATGCGAAAAGTTTAGTCAAATCGAGACTTCATTTCCGAAGTCATCGTGCGGTCTACCGACGGCTTGACAACTTCGTGTCTGCGTACAAATCTTGACCAGTCTTGATCATTGGTGTTTGTATGTACCCAAGTCGCAGTGACAGCTAGTTCGCCAAGCCACGCTGTTCCTGTCTCAAACACACGAGTCACTTTACGATGTAATATCTAGTTAGCATGATGTATTTGTTACTCTGAAAATTGTAGGGAACGATTATCAAGATTTGCCCATGCTTAGGCGTTGATAGTAATCCCGGCCTCAATGCCGCCAACGATAGAGTAAGGAATACCATTGGTACCGTTGACGGGGTAGGTAGTTTCCAACATCACCACATAACCCGCGCCTGCGACGTAATACGCGTCAGGGACCTAAGAAAAGGAAAAAGGTCAGAAAACGTGCTAATTCCCCAAGTGGTGAAGAATGTTGATGTACCTGGACAGTGAACGAGTCGGAGGTGCTGCCAGACGCGAGGGTTCGACGAGCCAAGAGGATGGGAGGCTCATAACCGTTGTTGTTGGTGGGGACCTCGATATAGTAGTCGGTGTATTGAGGGATGTGACCGAAGTAGGTGATGGCGCAACTGAAGTCACCGTTCACCGTCAAGGTCTGGGATTGTATTATAATCAGCTAGGATTCGTCCTACCAGGAACCAGAAGGTTTTACTCACATCGCCAGCTGCGACGGTGGTCGGGGAGATGGTCACCACACCATACTGGGTGGCTTCGGGACAGCTTTGACGAGCTTGCGGTGCAGCGCCAACCAGGACAGCAGCAGAAGCAATGATGGCGGCGAGAGTGAGTTGCATGTTGAGAATGACAGAAAGGATGGGCTATTACTCTTAGGATGTGAGAAGCACCGAAGAATATGCTGAACCCTCCGGGCTTAAGTACCCAACGAGGCTGGGAGGCTCTGCATATCATGAGTGGTATGTGGTAATGAAAGGCTAACAACGGCCAACATTTTGATGGCCAGCATCAATTGGTCGGTCAAGAAGGCCGGACTGCGGAAATTGCGCGCTACTTGCAAAGGTCCTGAAAACCTACCTGCTTGTTTAGTCTATTTCTGCGGGGAGGCGTAGACAAGGATCTGCGATCCCGAGAATGGGTAGAGGTGTCGAATGGCATTCGTGGTGTCTCCAGCAGCGCGAGCTGCATATCTAGGCCCATCCCGGGTGTACAATGGGGAAACAACAGGGAAAGGACAAGGAAAGGACAGCATTTAAACCTGCCACCTGTCAACCCAAGCTCTAGCGGTAAGAGTTCCGTTATTGGTAAGGTCAACATACGTGCTTGCCTCTGGCGGCATTAATGATGGCGTTCAGGTGATTTTCTGTACAGCCATAGAGAAATATATAACTATGCCCGTACGTCGTATGTGGTTCCGCTCGAACGCAGTCACGTACGCATGACTGCGCCAGATGTCAATGCAATGCGTGATCAACGTTTATGTAATTGCAAAACAGCTGACGCCCGTGTTGCAATTCATGCCCAGTTTCCCGGCGATGCAGCTGCAGAACGATACCAACGAATTTGTGGTAGGCAAATTTATCCTGCAGGTTGCTCACACGTTTGTTGTCCATTGATGGGCCTATTAGTTCAAGAGGAGGCGAAAGAGGCTACGGATCAACGTTCAACTTGAAGACGCAGAACCCGTCGTCTTCCTCGACCAAGCCAGTGATGTTGGACTCCATTCAGGACTGATACCAGATATTGCTGTACTTCCGGAACCGATGACGTCCTCCCCCGCGTCCACAGAGCTTCCAGAACCTCCGAACCCAGGAGTATCTTCTGAAAACATTGTCACTGTCGAGAGGTTTCTTCGTTATTCAGTTCAAACTGTCCCGAAAACCAAGCAGGTAGTCCCCGGTAGTGTCGCTCTGAAGAGGTCCCGCGCATATAGTCGCAAACACCCAACAGAGCGACGAACAGTGCACACTCGGAGGGTCCTCGAAGTGCCCAAACGACCGAAGAGGTCCTCCCGGATCGCGAAAACCTTGTTTCGCGCCACCGTTTTAACTGGTGGCGATCCTCTCGATACTTTAGTGGATGGTGCCGGAATCTCTCGCTCACGGCGTCCTTTGAAATTCGTGCCTTTCGACAAACTCGCGAGTTCTTTTGGATGTGGCCAGACTAAATCTGTCGAGCCCTCTGACCCTGGTCGCAAGGAAGACACAATGGTACATGCACGACGCATCGGTGATACCTCGGATTCCAAAGCACATCATCAGCAGTCCCCAAGTTCCCGCCTTCGCATACCCCTGTACTTAGTTCCGCTCCGAGAAGCAGAAGCAGCATACTCTGTCATTTTCCGTAAGTTACCATGGGTTTGCAATGTGTTTGCCACCTTCGCTTTACGTCTTCTCAGCTCACGGCACATGTCGTTGAAGCACCTATAGTTGCTCGAAAAGCCCGTCAGGTGTGTTTGTCATGCGCACATGTCGATGTGCGGTTGTCATTGGTCCTTTGAATGTTGGCCATGGTCGCCCAGATTGTGCAACCTCTGGTGCTCGATGATTCCGGGTAGTCAGGTTTCTCCGGTGAGACATTTTTCACAATGTCAAGACACTTTTCCCTTCTACGACGACACGGCAGCACTTTACCATTCTTGAGTCGTATGTATCGTCGTTTCGGAATTCTTTGCAGCCTTCAGTCAAGAAGCTGGTCTCTGTGACCCTCGCTGAACGACTCTTCACTTACGCCCTACATATATTGCTTAGCTTATGTAATACGCACTTGTGCCGCTGCTTTCCTTGAGTTGCTGATAATACCCAACTCTGTACGACCGCTCCAAACTATGCAAGCCTACCTTGCGCAGAAATACATGTCAGGTCCTAAAGCTGAGGCCATATTGGCCCGAACTGCGCCAAAGAAGAAGAAACGCAAGGTCGCGAGCGGTGCAACCAGTGGTCCGTCCATATTTGTTGACGACGATACGGGCTTTGGCGACGAGGTCTCGAGACAGCAACACGAAGATGAAATGGATGTGACGGAAGCTGCAGTTGCGAGCGACCGAAGTTTCAAGAAACGGAGAACAGACACGCGTTCGGGATGGACTACGGTCCAAGAGGGCGTGAAGAGGGAGGAGAGCCCGTCCATACCGCCTGATGAACAACCGACCGTCGTGGAGGACGTACGACCTTTCAAAAGTGGGCTGATTCGCTCCGAAGATCTGCGAAAGGTTAGGACTGTTTGATACCCGCATGGAATAGAACCTGACCCCAGGTTGTAGCAATCAAAGACCCACGTCAGGCAGGACGAGATGGCGAAAGAGGAGGTGGAAGCCGCACAAGAGACTGTATACCGTGATGCATCTGGTCGCAAGATTGACATGAAACTGGCCCGAGCCGAGGCAGCACGGAAGAAAAGAGAAAAGGAGGAAAAGGAAGCGCAGAAGATGGAGTGGGGTAAGGGACTCACACAAAGAGAAGAAGAAGAGAAACGCAGAATTCAATTGGAGAAGAACAAATCCTTGCCGTTCTCTCGACAAGCAGATGACAAGGAACTCAACGAAGACCTCATGGCGCGAGACAGGTGGAATGATCCTGCTGCTGCTTTCCTGACGGTTAGCCTAGCCGTACAAGAGGTTGCGTTTGGTTCTCTGATTATTCTGTTTCGCAGAAACAAGCATCCAAGATCACTAAAAAGCCGGAGTATCGTGGTCCTCCTCCTCCTCCTAATCGCTTCGGCATAAAACCGGGTTACAGATGGGACGGCGTAGGTAAAGTCAAGTTCTCGAGGCCTTAATGATTATGCTGATACATTTCTCAGACCGTGGAAATGGCTTTGAGAAGAAGTGGTTCCAGCGTATCAACGACAGAAAACGGACAGAGACAGCGAGCTACGAGTGGAGTGTGGATGACATGTAATATATATACCTACTATCTTGTACGAGACGACTATCATAATCAAGCCCCAGTCTATCCGCGAATGTGTTCACCTGACCCCGCAGGAAGCACTCAATATCGTTTCATGTAATTTCATCTGGTGAAACTATGGGCACACGTTCGTAACAAAGGATCACAAAATAATACATACATTGTTGATAATCTCCGGTGACTGGCATACATGAGCATCGCCCGCGGGTACAATGCGGACTGTAGTAAAACACGCTTCTCTGAGTAGTACGCAACGTAGGTATCAAAGTAGCAGAAAGAGGAGATCGCAGTTTCTAATATTCTGAGATATCGGTGATTTCGGTAACTTCTTCATGTGGCGAATGATCTGTCGATTTGAGATACGACCCATCTTCAAACTCGTCGCTAGATTTGATGTCACCGTCAGAGATGACGGTGGGTTCAACACGACGGGGCTCGGTCTGTCTGGGTAACCGAGGTCGGGGCTCGACACGGACCGCACGCATGTTGGGATAGTTCAAGATAAGATGTCGATTGTCCATGACTGCGCGAATCTCCTCGAACTAACCGAGACAGCGATCAACCTCATGAGATGGGGATGGGCAAAGCAGGAGCTCACTCACTTTCGTTCCTTCAGGAAGAGGTATCGTCCGTGTATACTTCTTCTCCTCTCGCTCTCTGACGAATCGTCCATCTTCCTCCTTCTCAGTAATCTTGACTGTCTGCCACGTAACAACCAGGTGATTCCACCGGAAGCTAACGTGCGCTTGTTCTTTCTTTATGCCAGGCAAGTCAAAGGTTGCGGTGATCTGCGCGGGGATAAGATGGGATTATCACGGGGGTGTGATACAAAGAATACACACTGTACGACCCGAACGGGTCTCGCGAAATGAAACACAATCCCTGCAACACGTTCGGAAGGATCAGGATAATGGACACACGAAACGATGCGGTGGCGTACGTGGATTTCTTTTGCTTCACTTTGGGAGGTGTTGCCTTCCTAGGCGTGGTAACATGCTGCTCTGGGGTGGGAGTGGAACGCGACACACCGCTCGGACCTGCATGGGGTGTCTCTAGAGATTTCACCTTGTGAGGAAGCTTGGCTTCTGCAGCATGCTTTCTCTCTCGCAAGGTGTTCCATAGTTCATCGAGCGACATATACTCCTGTTCTCGAGGACCATGTCTGGTGGTTGATCTCGACGTCTGTGGGCGTTCACCGCCGCGCTCGGCGCCTTGTCGCAGGGAGGAGGGCAGAGCAGATGTAGATGAAAGTCGAGAACGACGAGGAGGACGAGAGGGCCGTTCTTCTACCACTTCATAATCATCGTAGCCATCCCAACAAGTGAAAGTGCCGATAGCTGTGGAAGACATGGGTTGACCTAGCGAGACGCCCGCCGCCCAAGCTGCCTTGTGGGGTTGCGGTGGAAGCGAGAGAGACTAGAGAAGAGGCTGAGGATGAAATTAGAACTGACCCTTGAATGATTATCAGGACAAGGTGGGGCTGAAGGTAGCTGGCATGAAACACGAGGCTGCCAAAAGCAGCGGCCATCAATGCCAGTTACTTTATCAGAGAGCAACCAGCTCTTGCATCCGCGTCCCATCTGGGAAATCGAGCGCTAGTGCTCGGCACTTACTATGGTGGACGTCAGAGCGAGCCCGTCGCGGTCGTTTACGACGATAACTGCCTGCAATTCAAAGGCAGTCCAACGACAACTTTGACTATGGCCGAGGCGAGTGGGATCATGGAGGACACACGCGCAACGTTTTTAAGACCACGCCGTGAGATACTGAGCGATTACGCCACAGATAGGAAACGAGGTCCCCTCGTGGACGCCATTCAAAGAACGGAGCGTTGGTCATTGTGTCTTTCCCTGAACCACGCTGCAACTGGATATAGTCCATTTCCAACTAGACACGATTTGGTGGTTGTGAACAAGGTCGAGAACAAACATGCTTTGTTTGCGCAACTTGACGAAAACTACAGTATCTTGCAACGTGCGCGAAGTTGGGTCAGCTGCACATCCGCAAAGAACAAGGCGTTTTTATTCCCGAGGTATCAGGTAAGGGTTAAATTTTAATTCGAGAGACACGATGGGCTTCAAGCCGCTGTCATAAAGCATGTTAGACTACCTAAGCTCCTCGGAGCTGAGGAAATTTTCGACTACCTGATCTGCATTTTTTTCTTTGGTCTCCCTTACATTTGTTCTGACGGAATCGCATACACAGGTGGAGTTAAACATACGACCAGAATAATACGTAGGAAAAATCGACGTTTCCACTCGTTGTCTCAGTACTTGCCCGGGTTGCGTCCAAGTTACTACCTTGGTCGTCCATCGTCTTCGCCCATTCCTTTATTGGAATCAAACCAGAGACCCCGACACTCATACGAGAGTTCCAGCTCGCTGTTCAAGACTTCCGGGTTTCAACAGGAATTGACCCAATCATCTGACTGAAGTTCTGGCTCATAATTTCATCTACTGCAGCATAGTTACATGCCATCAACAGCAAAGTCCGTCCTCGCAATATTGGCCGAGGACCTGGGTCTTTCTAAAGGATACTCGACCGTTGTTACTCCGTCAAGCTATTAACATACAATAAACACGTGTCACCAGCGAAGTTGCCCTGGTTTAGGACTCCATGATCAACTCATCACTTCTATGTTTCCACTGAACCAGAACGGGTGGGCTTTCATGTACGAGATTCGCCAGGGGTTTGAACCTGGGTCTACGCCTGTTTGCCGTATTAACTCAAAGGTGTAATAACTCTGCAAGAAGGTATTAGAATCCCAACGAATCAGCCGTGAGGTGTTCTCACCCCATGCTGAGCGGTTGATTCTCCCCGTGCGCGGTCACGTCGGAAGGTGACCAACGCGTTCGCAGATGCAGTCGCTTTGTTTGGCATAGCGATGTTCCAAGTCGGAGCAGGTTGTGGAAGATTGACCAGAATGCAGCTGTCGCAGTGGCTTTACCTCAGTGGTCGACAAAGATGATAGATGGACGCACGTCATGACGTGTTGCGTTGCTGTGAAACGTTCAATATACGTTGCCCAAGACTCCGCCTCTTCTTTGGCCGGCCTGCCTTGATCCAGTGTCATCCAGGTGAGCGGCGCTGACGTGGACTGTGACTCTTACTCTGAGGCTCTTCGTTCGTGATGAGCGAGCTGTCTACCATGACCTCTGAGGAGGCAAAGACTTCATTTCCAAGGCGCTCAAAATCTCTGCAGTCAGAATATGCCGACTGTTACAGAACGCATGCCTGTCACGACAATCTTTCGAGAGAACGGTAGGACGGTTGCTCACTAATCGCGTGATGGTGTCGTGTATGTTAACACGGTCGAGCAGGTACTGATGCAGGCTGTATGCAATGAGAGGCTCGTCCGGGGATGGGTCCATTGTAGCTGACCACAGCGAGAGCTAGAACATATGGTACGGTGAGAAGAAAGAGGTAGAGGCCAAGGTTATATCCTCGAGGGCGGGTTCAACCCGGCCGGGGGAGCTCGGAGTGCCCGCGCGATCGGAATCTCAAGCTCGTGCACGACAGTGGGGTGTCATACATGTCATGTTTGATTCTTCCGCGCATACACATAGACGGAGGCGTGTCATGGAGACTACTGAATGTCATTCGCGAAATTGACCCAAAGGTGCCAACACCCGACACGGTCCTGCGCAGCCGAATACGTCAACCGACGCTGAGCTAGTGATTTACGCCGTAGTCGTGACCTTTTAAATCCCCAAGGAAATCATGGACTCACGACCAGAGTGTTTATATCTTCGAAACAGGTACAAAACCGTGCGCAGTGGGAAGCTTGCTCCGCGCTCTCAGGCTCAAAGCTCCCCCGAACACCTGACGGGTCGATAAAATAAAACTCTCCATTAGTGTTGTCACTCACTTCTGAAAACGGGCCTCAAGTCATAAGATGGTTATGGAAGCAGCATTGCAACACGACAACAATTTATAGTAATTTGTGATCCGCCGGAGCAGCGTGCCTCAGTCCAGTGGACCATGACAACAATAGGGGTGGTCACGATACGCCGACTCTGCATGTTTCCCGGCGGGCATGAAGCCCATGGTCGATTACTTCACTTTGCTGCCGAAAATCCGGCAACTTGAGTTTCCCATCATTGATACGCCTTGATCGCGTTCAATGTTACCACGGACTGCCTTGGGCCTCTCCGTGGCGATAAGAAAAACCATCCGAATTGCAACATTGATCATAGTAGTTACAGAGGATCGTTAGCGTGTTAAGGGTACGTCTGAACGATACTAATATACATTTAAAATTGCATACGCGTAGCACTAGGGAAATGAAAGAAAAACTAAGCCGCGGAATCCACCTTGTAGTCTTCTTGACTAGATTTTCCGGGAATCTCAGAGGGCTTCACTTGACTGAATACTGAGAGACCAATACGGTCAGCAATTTCGTTCTGGTGTTGTTGGTCTATAACGGATAGACCCTCGCGGTCACCTAAGACTTCGTCCATCTCTTCCAGGGTGAGACCTTTCGTCTCGGGGACCTGAAAATGCTTAGAAATCGGCGAGGACATAGAACGAAATGCCCACTCACGAAGAACAGGACAAATATGCCACCAAGGAAAGAGAAGACCTAGGTCGTCGTCAAATCTCTGCGATGAAGTGGGAAGACAAGCTTACACCGAAGAATATAAATGTGCCAAATGTGAGATGCGCCTGCATCGTTGGGGTAACCTGACCGACGATAAAGTTGTTCATCTGAATCATTCAAGTCAGTGGCTGCCCAATTGGATGATAGTCAAAGGCTTACCCAGTTAGAAGATGCAGCGATCGAGAGGCCCTTTCCGCGAACACTCAACGGCCATATCTCGGCCACTAAAATCCAACTGCATGGACCCCAGCTATATCCAAAAGCTGTGGCTTGGATAAGGGTAATCCTATGTCACAGAACTCCGACCTTACCCATTGAAAAGATCCACACAAGAGCACACGCTGCCCATCCAGCACCTAAAGCTCATGATCAGAACAGTCTCACTGGCTTCAAGGTGGTCTCATTACTAGTATGCCTAAAATTCGAATCAGCGATTGTATCAGGAAAATAGTGTAAACTTACGATGGCCAATCCTTATTATATAAGCCACTCAGTATGGCGATAATGAAGTGGCACCTGAATGGAATATGTGACTATCCACGTCAAGAAGGGTCGGGTTAAAATGATGACTCACGCTGCCATGATGAAAGCACCTGAGACCAGGACAGGCTTACGCCCAAGCTGATCGACCCAGATCACAGCAGGGAAGGTAGCAAGCCACATGCTAGACATTAGAATGTGAACATGCAGTTTAACCTTGAGCGGTGTCCTTTCGAACGTACACGATGCCAACGACCCCCGTAGCGAGTAGGCTGGTCGTGTTTCCGGTCAAGCCTAGCGAAGTAAAGATGCTCGGGGCATAGTAGAGAATCGCGTTGACTCCAGTCCATTGCTGAAAGAACATAGTCCTGAAAGATGCTGGTCACGAAGGGTCATCAAATGCAGCGAATCGCCTCACAGGGAGCCAATGGCCACCCGATAGAAAAGAGCACGCGTCGTGAATAAACTGAGGTAAGCATTGGCTGCAAGTTTCACGTCAGAAGAAAATGATCCATCTTGATAGTGCGGGTATTTGAGAGCGCTGGTCTCTTTTTCGAAGAGATATTGTGCCTTGATCTCCCTAAACATGTGGTTAGTAAAATGCAACAATCAATCACTGAAAACCCTACAAAAACTCAATCTGCACGAGGTCGGAGTCGGGTGGGAGGTGCCTCGCTGTGCTGAGTACTTGAAGTGCTTCGTCATCTCTACCTTTGTTTACCAGCCACCTATTCCAAAATATTTGATGCGGCGAAACAAGTGGCAAGGAGAAGCTTGCCTTGGAGAGAATGGCATGAATAAGATACCAAACCCAAGAACGAGTGCTGGTGCGATCTGAAGAGCGATCGGAATGCGCCACGCCGCTTCGCTTTGAGTCGACCCGGTCCCACCGATGTAGTTGGTACCATAATCGATCCAGAAGGAGATCATGATCCCGAACGTAATAGCAAGCTGTTGGAGCGCAACAAGGCTTCCGCGGACCTCGGGAGGGGCGAGTTCGGCACTGAAAACTAATGTTGGGGCTACTGCTGCATCGTGGCTGGGTAACTTACTTGTAGAGAGGGACTACCATGCTTAGCGACCCGACGCCCATCCCAGTAATAAATCTCCCTGTAGTAGTATATCAATAAACTGGCAACAGAAAGCTGAAAGGCACAAACCTCCATAGATCGAAGAGGGCTGAAATGCTGCAGCCTGGACAACTACCCCAATACAGAAAATAACCACAGCTACAGACTGAATCAGTGCTGTTTCACTAACGAAGCCTTATAAGACGTACCAAGGACAATCGTGTATTTACGTGATAACTTATCTGCCAACGTGCCCGTACAGAGCACACCAAACCAGGCACCCAATTCAAGTATAGCAACCAACCAACCCTTTGTGCCAGTGTTATTAACTGCAGAAGCCATTCTCGAGTCGAAAGACTCCATGCTAAGAACCCCAGAGAAGACACCCTTGTGGACAAGGTCAGAAGGGCACAGTGACCCGTGAAGCGACGTACCTGGTTATAGCCTGCGATGCATTCGGGATTCCGTGAGTATCTAGGCCCTGTCAGTCATGCTTCAAGGAAATTTACCATAGAGACTGTGGTTTGAAAGGGTTGAGTACAAATACGGAGAATGAGTTGATAGCCCTCACAGCCCCCCCAAGGACGCGAACACTGTAATGGCAAAAACTCTGAGGTTGTGGATGAGGCCAAGCTTTCAACGAGTGGTTCAGTGGCAAAAGAAGCAAGCACACGATGAAACTTACCCATCCCGACTGCCCTTGAAGCGCTTTGCGGCGCTCTGAAGCAAACTGACCAACACTAGGAGCTACGTCACGACCCATGTTTGCGAAGAGAGATAACCGTGATGGCCCGTTCTTTATATGGTCCCATGGGACCCCCACCGGTTCACAAATTTCTCATGGTGGAATGAAATGGAGCCGAAACTGTATTTGCTTACAACCCCAGTTACTCCGTAAGAATAACCGGACTGCATTTCAATTTGCGGGACTCAGAAAGACCCAGGGGCGAACTGGTAATGGCTCTGCCTCGATGTTTTAACCGCTTTGGGCTGTCTTTACCGCATGCTTCGCATGTATCTCTGCTGCGATAGTCGGGAAGCGGCCCGAGGGGAATGCAAAGTATGGGAAACCTGGCGGGCTATATAACGGGAATCCGACGGAGATGAGTGCGCATTTGATTTGAAGTGTCCCCGTTTGGCGTATACCTAACGAGATGAATAATTAACTCGAAGCTCTGAACACGTACGGACTTGATGCAGGTCGACCGTGACGAGAGTGCGTTGTTGAATGGGTACGTCGGTCTTTGGTGAAGGCTAGCGTTGTAGAGCACCACGCATGCCAGCAATGAGATGACGGTAAGCAATATTTCCAAAGATTGATTGGTCTGTGAGACGAGCGCGAAAACTTCGGAGTGGCTGCGTGGCAGTGACTAGCAACATTCGGCTCTTTTAGTATAGCCACCATTACTGTAATATTCAACCTTAGCCTCGCCCAACTATGTGGCCCAGTGGCCACTCTGGATATCCTAGTAGCAGTGGTGCGGTCAAGTAAGCCACACTGTGATCATATACCTCGCATCAATCATGTTCATATCACGCTGTCAATACAGCTTCCCGAACGCGTGCGTTGCGTCCCACATTGAAGGCAGGGAGACTGATTGCCATCTAGGAGCTTGAATGGTCATCAGCCATTTCTCGGGCGATCAGCTTATGATGGGTCAAACACTCCGACCCCCCAGCCTAACCCAGTGCCGAGAGGGTGAGTTGATCTACTCAAACATATATGTATTCATTTGTCTGATATCACCATTTACACAGTGGTTACGCTGTAAGCTCCACTCCTTCAGGCCCGTACACGCAATACGCTCCATCATCTGGAGGATATCCCCCGCATCAGGACTCGTCTAGAGGATATCCCTACTCCGGAACATATGCACCCCCTCCAGCACCCCCCAGAGAACCCGGAAGGTATCTCCAACCTGCGGGATATCAAGCACCTTTGGGTCCTCCACCTATGCCCCCGACTGGGCAACAACAGTATGGCTTCCAGCCAGCTGCAGGTGGACAGATCCAACCTGGTTATTTTCAGTACTCGCAATGCAACGGGAAAAAGAAAGCATTGCTTGTATGATTTCGCTTCGAACCTCCGTATGGTCTCCGACGCTCACGTCGTTCACAGATCGGCATAAACTATATTGGCCAGCCTGAGGTGCTTCAGGGTTGTATAGAAGATGTGCATCGCATGAAGCACTTCCTTTTAGGTTAGCCTGCTTCACCAGCTTCTTCGTTCAGTAATATCAAGTCCGTGTGAACAGGACATGGTTACAAGGAGCAGGATATGGTGACACTCACAGACGATTCTCCACATCCTCGTGGACAGCCAACTCGACAGAACATGGTCCGTTGCGTTCCCACACCAACTTTGGGTGTCCTCATGTTTTATCAGATCGATGCAATGCATTGGCTTGTGAGGGATGCTCGGCCCAACGACTCCATCTTCTTCCATTGTATGTGCTATAATATGACGACAAGGCGAACTCCGTATTGATCTGGATAGATTCAGGACATGGAGGACAGACTGAAGATCTGGATGGCGATGAAGAAGATGGATACGACGAAGGCAATTAATTCAGCTTCGCACCTGAAATTCTGATTCGTGACGTTCCTGCTCAGTCATATATCCCGTGGACTTCAAGGCAACATCCCATATCGTGGACGATGTTTGTCAGCGATATTGAATCTCTTGATTTGTATCTCAAAGCTGCCGCAGGACATGCATAAAATTATGGTCAGTGGGCTCCCCGCTGGCTGTCGTTTAACAGCTATTTTTGATGTAAGCAGCCTTGAAGCATCTCGTCGCCATTCTAACTTTTTGATAGGCATGCCATTCTGGCTCGGCACTCGGTACGAATCCAACATACTTCATGAAATTGTATTAACTTCCGTCCTTAGACCTCCCATACACGGTACGTGTGTCCCGCTGAGTTGACTACGTCCGTTCTGTTTCCGCAGGTATTTGATCCTGATCGCACACTGGCAGTATTCGACGGATGGAAAGATTAAGGAACCCAATGTGACGCTGGGGGCAGCAAAGGGATTGTTTTCTACTTTCGCTTCTTTTCAGAGGAAAGACATAGGCGGTGTGGTCCATGGTGTAACGGACCTGCTCCACGTCGCCTCTGGGAGTGCGCAAAAGGCTACCCAATACACAAAAGCGACAAGATCAAGTGCCGCTGACGTGGTAAGATAACTCCATTTCCATATGCATCTTCTCACTACCCTCACGCCGACCCAGATGTCTTGGAGTGGTTGCAAGGACTCCCAGACAAGTGCCGACGCTCAGATCAGAGGCCGTAACACAGGTGCCATGAGTGATGTAGGTGCTCCGCACTTCTTTCTCCACGTGCTCCCCGAAGTACCTCCCTGATCTCCGTGATGCCAGGCGTTTCTGACAGCACTCTGTAAGTTTGCCGCCCTGACTGAATCGATCAGTCATTGATATGAGCTTGTATAGCGCGAAACCCTAACCCGAGCTACAAACAACTCCTCAATGAGATGAGGTGCGACTGATCTCTGTCTCGTTTGCAGCATCTTTGATCCTGTGTCCGTACCCAGATGGATTCTCAGTGAGAAATATAGCCAAAAGCCCCAGGTGCGTAGCCACTGGCCTAGATAAGAGTCATGTTGAAGAGTTGCACCAGTTTTCGAGTTCCCACCCTATTGTAAGTCATCATTTCAATCCGAGCTCCCACAAAAATGGAATTTACATCCATTCCCATTTCTAAATTTGTCCCGTCAGGACACCGATTTACAGTTCATTATCTGACTGTGAAGTTCCGGGTCATTTGGTCCGTATATAGACGATGGCTATGGCTTAAGTGCGTTAGGGAATGTAGCAGCTTCACTGTTTTCTAGTGTATGATTAAGCTACCTCACAATGTGACTACAAACTCCAGGAGAATGTTTGTGTCAACAAAGGCCAAGGTATGCGGATATATGTTATATAAACGACGAGAAAGGGCAAGTTATGCGTGACACTTCACACTAGTGACTTGAGCTGTTCCTTCATCTCCGTACAGGATGAGGGACTCGTGCAGTGATGCACCAAACATTGCCGTGTGGGTTTGGGGCACGACCGATTTCGCGTCGAGAACGACGGCGGTCAACCGACGGCTATATGTCTGGTGGGAATCTGCGTCAAGACGCTTGAACAACATAATTAGATCACTTACACAACCAGTGTCAACACCAATTGACCATCGCTTCACATCAAGATTTCGAACTGCAGCGTGACCATATATCACCATCGACGGGAAGCACTGTAGAGGGGTGTGTGTCGTCGAACCGTGTTCGGAAGGGATCATTAGTGGCTCCGTCGCAGACAAGCCGGAGCAGCTGTTCATGACGTCGTTCCACAAGTCGGCCCACGGGGTACCTTTCTTTCCCTCTTTGACTTTTCCACCTTTTGAGAGACTTCGCATGTTCATTAAAACCCAGGGATCTTGGTTCTGAGGTATCTCATTCAGCAATGCCAGCTCTTGGAGACCTCGAAGGACGAGACGATCTTCTTCCGGGTTGGCTGTAGTGGGCCAATGAGAGAGTGGCTGTACAGGATCACTATATTTGCGAGTTGGGTCGGCTGGTAGCAACCCAGCATGAACAAAGTATGTGTGGGCCGTCGGTGCGTAGAGGACGAGAGGCAGAGAGCGAAGGTAATCGTAATGCTCTCGAGACATGCTGCGGGCAATCTTGTAATGTTTTCCTTGCAGTTTCCAGCCGCTAGGCACGTATGCTTCCCATCGCTGGTGCGACTTCTTGAGCCAAGTTTCGAATTCGGCATTGGGCTCATCCCCGTCGATATGAGACCAATATGAGTTCATATCCTCCAGCCATTCTCTGCCGCCAGGAAGGGTCACGATCCAGTCCATCCAAGCTCTCCATTCGATGACTTTCTCGTCGTTATTTCCACGTACACCGAGGACGTGGTTCGTCGACATGAAAGTCAGGACTGGGTCGGACGAGACTTTTGTGCTCTTCGAAACTAGGTCGCCCAAGTGGATCAAAGTGTCTGACTGGGGGTCGTACGAAATCTGCATGAGCAGTTTGCTGCAGCGGTGAGAGGAATGAGACGAATTCACGGTAAACGGGAACCGAAAACGCCAACCTTAGCGATTGGTTCATGCCATGAATGTCTCCGATGGCGATGACACGCTTATCGTCATGCGATTCTGGGGTCGTATCAACGAATTGTTCGAATGGAGTTAGTGCCATGACGTACGGATGGGAAAATGAGTGTGGGGAAGGGTCTGAAGAAATTTGTAGTGCGAGAAGTCAGGAAACTCTACATCTTAAATTGCCAATGAGAGGTCCAGCCTGAGGTCAACCAACATTCTCGGGATATGATACAACAAGTGACGGACCTGGCTGCTTTGAAGGAAGGTGATGTCTGGTCTCGTCGACGATGCTGGTGGTGAAGATAAAGAGGAGGAAGGCTGCGACAACTGAGGCTGGGAGGACCAGCCGAATCCAGCCCTGGAACTGCTGGAAATTAAAACGCTCTCTATGTCGTTGGTGCATTGAACCCGACGTCGGCAGCAACGGTGCTTCAGACATCCCCGTCACTGGCACGACCGTATTAATAAAGCTTTCACAGTAGCTGTCAGATGCCGCAGTACCCGGTCCGTGCAAGCCTTATATATCTACTAGAAGTATTTTAGCTAGTACACTTCCGTATGGACAATTATTCCTTCCATCGCACGTCGTTTGTCAACCTCTGTGTAGTCCTGGTTATCTTGAGATGCAGGGCCTATCCATTTCCATGCACTCTCCTTGACAAACTCATCAAATGTCCATAGCTTCGGCTGTAAGATAGATAATGGCTTGCACCACACGTAAGTGTTCACTTCTAGCGGACTATTTGGCTCGGTCGGTGCGGGAGAATCTTTCGACACCCCTCCTGTCTCCTCTATGTTGTCGAGAGCCACCAAGGGACCCAGTGGGTGTACGAGCACCAGTTCTCGCGTGTATTCCTACCACACAATGGTTTCTTCAGCTACTATCGTTTCTCGAGTCAATGGGTTAGTACTCACGTCCCCCTCAAATATGTCCAACAGTCTGATGTCTTCGTCGGAAAGTCCTACCACCAACGATCCTCTCACGAATAATTCCTCGGGCTCGACATCCCCGCTAAACATGGCTTGGCTGCGAGAGTAAGGAACTATAGCCGGGTAATCTGCGCCCTACAGCTCAAGGGTGAATAATAAGGCTGCACCACAATATACTGCATGTCTACATTGATTTTGTGCCTGGTATAGTCCTAGACATCGTCCGTGTGAAGATATTGTCAGGCTCCGGGAGATAGAATGAAGTACACTTACGAGCAATAGTGCTGGGCTGATCTGGAGGTAAGACCCATCATTTCCGATCACCCGTTTCAATATCTTTGGGTGCATCAATGTTCCATAAAAGAAGGCGGATGCCATTGGTAGGGTATGGAGGCGAAGGTCGGGCTGGGCATGGGAGAGAGAATAAATTATATAGCGTCGATATGAGATAAGATAAGATAAGAGTCATGGGACCCACAGGCTATTCTTGCCAGTGACATGTGCACGCCTGGTGATCCTGGTCATAAAATAATTCCAAGTTGCTGAGTGCTTTCCTGCCGGTTAACCCTGACCTCCTTGAGTAGGTATGACCGCCACAAAGTCACCTCCTCACCACTCCGTGGACGCCGCTGAACTTTACAAGACATCACCGCCACCATTTGGACACGATATACGTGCACTTTTTGGATTCGAGCCCAACTATATCAACCTCAACCACGGTAGGTGCCCTGTCTCCTGATAAGATCTGTCGCATCACTTGTGCACAGGCTCCTTTGGCTCGCTACCACTTCCTGTCCGTGCCTTCTGCGATAAGCTAACTGACGAAGTGGAGTCCAATCCGGATAAGTTCATCAGGGTCAACTACATCAACTATCTGACCCGTGTCCGAGAACGCCTTGCTAAGCTCATTGGTGCTGAAACTGACGAGTGCGTCATCGTGAACAATACCTCGCACGGCATCGCGACCGTCCTGCGCAATTTCGTCTTCAACGAGGGAGACATTCTAGTCGGAGGTGTGACCATCGAGTCTGCAACGTTCAATGTTTTGTGGCCTCACTTTTCTACTCAGCGACGACGACATATGGTTCTGTGTCCCAAACACTCAAGTATCTCGCGGATCTTCCGCCTCACCCCACTTTGTCGACGTTCAACCTTCAATTCCCGACGAAACGCGCCCAGATTGTTCAGGACTTCGAAGAGCATATTGAGCAGCTGACAAAAATGGGCGACGTAACAGGAAAAAGGAAGATTATCGCGCTCATTGATTCCATCGCTTCTCTCCCGGGGGTTTCGCTTCCCTGGAAAGAGATGGTGGCAATTTGCCGAAAGGCGGGGGTCATTAGCGTCGTAGATGGTGCTCACTCGATTGGCCAAGAGTTGGATATCAACCTGTCTGAAGCACGGCCCGACTTTTGGGTTTCGGTATGTTCTTCTACATTCCTTTTGAGTTATCGTGACGCAGCCTTTGTTCCCAAAAGAATTGCCACAAATGGCTCTTTTCAAAGAGGGGAAGTGCCGTTCTTTATGTTCCAAAGAGGTTTGATTAATTCGAATTCTATGGGTTTCTGATTGCTCAGCCCGAGGAAATTCAGAAACCAGCATTTTATCAAGTCGCCGATCCCTACGCCGGTCACCTATAACTCTCCGCAAGACGGAGATTACAAATGTCCTCGGGACTTTGTCACGCTCTTTGACTGTGCGTATCAACACTGCCTGAACTACGCCTTCATTGTTCAATTTGTTCTAGGGACCGGAACAATTGATTACGTCCCGCATTTGAGCATCAGCGCAGGTCAACATACTTGCTGATTAATCCACGAACCTTGTTCCTGACACTCTGGCAGCGATTGATTTCAGGGAATGGTTGGGTGGAGAGCACAAGATTAATGAGTATACCCACGCCCTCGCCATCGTAGGAGGCAGACACCTTGCGGAACGTCTCGGTACCAACGTTATGGACCCGGATGGCGAATTGACATTCAACATGGTTAGTGAATAACGACTTTTCTGCTCATGTAATGTGCTGATTCATACAGGTCAACGTGGAGCTGCCTATCCCCGGCGAAATCGAGGCATCCGATGAGGTTAACCAGGTCTTTCTCGATACCTTGTTACTCCAATGGCAAACCTCTGCCTTAACATATAAACACAACGAAAAATGGTGGGTTAGATGCAGCGTGCAGATTTGGAGTGAGGTTTGTGCAGAATATCTATCCTCCTTTCGTCGTTACTCATCGTATTTCGTAGATATCCGACTTTGATGTAATCGCGAACGCTCTGAAGGATGCTTGTGCTAAAGTGAAGGAATATGCAGCGCAACAGGACAACTGACCATTTCACTCGCTGTTATTAAGTGCTTAGGGAATCATGGGCGGATCTGAAGAGAATTCTATAAATGGTAGAATATAGAACGGGAAACCGTGAAGATTCGAATCAAGTTCCAATAATCCGATTTCTTTATCTGCTGACCAGCGGCACCAATACGGGCCGTTGGCGACGGAGCGACGGAAGCTGAGGATACGCGCTCTGCCGGGACACTTCGAATTCTCGATATCGTTCATTCCGAGTCAGCGGAATACCATGACAAGAGAGGATGCGGCATACTTGGATTTGGAGGCACTCTACAAGACGACACCACCGCCGTTTGGACATGAGTTACGCAAATTTTTTGGATTCGACCCGAGCTATACCAACATGAACAATGGCAAGTCTTTCCCATGAATCTTTACCAAAACGTTTGACCATCCCAGGCTCTTATGGTGCTCTCCCGACACCCGTTCGAAAGTTTTGCGATGATCTCACAACAGATATCGAGGCTAATCCAGACAAGTTTTACCGACTGAATGCCCCTGAACGGATGAGGGAAGCTCGGGTACGCGTTGCGAAGATGATCGGTGCAGAGCCAGGGGAGTGTGTATTCGTGGCGAATGCGTCCATGGGCATCACAACCGTTCTGCGGAACTTTGAATGGCACGAGGAAGACACTATCGTAAAGAGTGTGTGTTGGCAGATTTTCAACGTGAGCTGACTTGCATATTGACCGGGCTGTTCTTCAGCGTCGATCACCTACGGTGCCGTAGCACAACTGATCAAATACCTTTGCGACATACCCCCACGCCCGACTATATCAACCTTTGAGCTCCATTTTCCTATTAGCCGCGACGATATCGTACGGAATTTTCGGGCCCACGTTCAGAGGCTAGTGTCAAAACGATCAGAACGATACCGGCATGGGAAAATAGTCGCTGTGATCGACACTATTGCATCTAATCCGGGTGTATCTTTGCCCTGGAAACAAATGGTTTCGATTTGCAAAGATACTGGTATATGGACAGTGGTCGACGCCGCACATTCCATCGGCCAGGAGTTGGACGTCAATTTATCCGTCGCCCAACCTGACTTCTGGGTGTCCGTGAGTGCATGCCTTTGCGTCATCGCTCTGGGCCTAGCCTGAAAAGCTTCGATAGAACTGTCACAAATGGCTGTTTGCCAAGCGAGGGTGTGGTGTCCTTTATGTACCAACAAGGTTCGCAGTCCCAGTTCGCCCTCGTACGAAACGGAGTGCGTTGACATTTTGACCTAGAAACCAACACATCATTAAGTCACCGATACCTACACCAGGGGTTTACGAATCACCACTAGACCCCGGTTTCAGCGGGCGGAGGAGCTTTGTAGAGCTTTTCGAATGTATGTGATAGAGTTAATCGCAGAGCATTGATATTGATTGTTTGCAAGGGACGTCGACGGTGGATTGGGTTCCTTGGCTGAGTGTCACGGCTGGTAAGTCGTTCGATTTTGAAGGAAACTAACGAAACCCGACACCAATGCAATCCAGCTCTTGATTTCCGCGAGTGGCTTGGTGGCGAGCATCGCATCAATGAATATACCCATGGTTTAGCGATAGCCGGCGGTGCGAGACTCGCACTTCTGCTCAAGACGAGTGTGATGGACCCCGAGGGAGAACATACGCTTTCTATGGTGAGTCGTTCGCTTGTTTAGCTGCTCACGTCACTGGATCCAGTTCAAAGGTCAATGTAGCGCTACCAATTCCGGGAGAAATAAAGTTGACCGCAGAGTTGAAGAGATTCTTTCAGCATACGATCTTATTACAGTGGGACACTTATGCAGCCCCTTTCTATCACAACGGGAAGTGGTGGGCTAGGTGTAGCGCGCAGATCTGGAATGAGGTGGGTGACCGGTGAACTTTGTTAAGCCAGTGATAACAGACCGGATCTGAGGCGGGCGCTTACGCCAGCTGGACGACTTTGACCTGATGGCTGAGGCGTTGAAGGGTGTTAGCGCGACTCTGATAGCCTATGCAGGGAAGCAGGATGCAGCGGCTGCTCCCGAAGATATCGCATAGCAAGCATAGGATGCTACGTTTCAAGCAAAAGGATGGGACGTTTCGTGTTCTGAATTTCACTCCAGTTAGCAAGATCGTTCAGAACTAGAACCGACATTTACCTTGACCTAGATCGGGGACCCAAGTTCATCTGACCCAACATTTAGTGACTGAGAAAAAATCATTATAAATATAAATATAAAAATGCGCTGCGATACGCATACATCGCCCGAAGAGAACACTACAGAGAAGTCCGAAAAAGAACCAGTAATATACACGAGTGTATATACTAGCTTCCGCAACTCCAAGTGTAGTCGAGGGAAGACGGGTAATTGGTGTGTGGGGAAATAAGTCGGAACGGGCGACGTCAAGAGCTTCAATCGATCCAAACGCTCCATTTGGGACCTCGCAACCGAGGAAAGGTAAAGGCAGCGAGGTTAAGACTGAGAGTATTAAGATTCTCAGATTGCGGACCATGCACAAGAGAATAGGACGTACCCAGAGGAGGGAAAGAATGGGGGTCTCGCAGGACATGATCCAGTCGTTGAGTTCTCGGTCATTCTTTGAGATCTCGACCTGGGGGCCCGGGGAAGGGGGAAATGTAGTCCGGAGAAGCTTTGTTCTTCGTGAGCGCGGCACGGAAGACACAACGTGCGTGAAGAGCACACGAAGTGGACTCCCGTCAAAACGTAACTAAATTCGGGCATTAGTTTCGTTGCGCAGTTATACGACTTTCCAGATGGTTTCCGACATGTCGACTCTTTATGCCTTTTGAATGTTGGTTAAGCTCCATCGAGGAGTGTGAGCGAACAATCGGACCCACCGAGAGTGGATACCAAATAGAGTAGGAACAAGATAGGGATTTGATGACTTTTTTTTGTATTCTTGAGATGTGAAGAATATCAGTTGGACGCTGCGATGAATGAAGGACAAGTCGAACTTATGAGAGACACCCGTCGAGCGCCAGCTCCTAGTGTAGTCGATGAAAGACGAGCGTTCGGTGTGGAGAAATAAATCGGAATGGGGGATGTCAAGAAGAGCTTCAATCGAATTAGACACTCCCTTTGTGACCTCGCGACCGAGAAAAGGTAAAGGCAACGAGATTAAGACTTGGAGAATCTTAGGCTGCGGGTTGTACGCAG
>JBBPSL010000001.1:212305-227426 GCA_038093555.1 Butyriboletus appendiculatus
TGCGCAGGGACTGGGCGTACCCACAGGGGGGTCAGAGTGGGGTCTCGCAAGATGTAATCCATTGAAGATTTCGACATTTCCCTGGGAGAACGAGGGAATGCAGTCTGGAAAAGCATTATTCAACACCTGGTGAGCGCGGCATAGAAGACACAACGTACACAGAGAGCAAGAGAGGTGGACTCCTAGAATGTAACTGCGCATTAGGTGGGCAGTTACACGACTTTCCGAAAGGTTTCCGAGATCTCGACTCTTTATCTCTTTTGGATGTTAGTTAAATCCCACAGAGGGTATGAACAATCAATCGGACGCACCGAGTGTGGGATACCACGTAAAGTAGGTACAAGACTTAGATTTGGCGATTTGAATGTTTTTTGTATTTTTGAGACGTGCTATTAAGAATGACAGCCGAACGCTGCGGTGAATGAAGGACAACTCGAACTTATGAGACATACCCATCGAGCAAGTGCGCGGATAATTTTTTTTGTACGTTTTAAAGGTTTTCAACTTTTTTTTGTGCCCTTAGGACGTACTGTGAAGAGCGTTGGCTGTGACACCGTAAACACGAAGGAAGAGACATACTAAGAGGTAATACCAATCGAACTTTTGCAAGAAATGTTTCCGAGGCGTAGAATTTCTTTTTGAGACGGTTTCGAACATTATATCCTTTTTTTGTGCGTTTTAAACTTATACTATTTTTTTGGGAGTTTATCTGTGTTAAAAGGTTGTGACACGAAAAACCGAAAGGCGAGTTAGCTTAGGACGAAGGAAACGATGCAAAACGGTACCGGAGAAGCCGAGCCCGTGGTTCAGTACCAAGGCTCGATATCCATAGAGTCGAGCCGCGCCTTCAACCTTTTCATTGACTGTTTCGTCATCCTCCGACGCCTCTTCGCCTTTGAACTCGACCGCGTTATTTTGGCACACGACCAGACTGGAGGCGACAATGGTGGTGAAGGTTGATGTGGCGGTAGTTTGACAACGTGCTCTTGTACACGACGTGAAGGATGCAAGATGCTTTGTAAAAACTGGCGGTTGCTAGATACGGGAGTGGCCTTGAGTGATTCGCTGGGTGCTCGGGATGTGGACGTCTTCGGTGTATTGCGAGACGATTCGTGGCCTCTCGTGCTCAACCATGTCTGTGATACCGAAATTGAGCGTCGGTAACGTGTTAAGGAAACGACATCTTACCCGAAACTTCCTATACTTGTTCATTTGACGAGTTGATGGAGTGCATATCTTGGGCTCCAACAACAAAAACGATTTCTGGGCGTGCCGCTCAGCGACTATTGCCAAAAGACGAAATATAATCAGATTACCCTCAGAGTCTCGCACTTCCTCAATCTACGCAGTGGTGTTGCATTAATACCAGAAGCTGTTTCGTATGAGAAATCGCAGTCCGACGATCCACAGGACATATCAGAGCACGAAACGTCACGGTTTGCAATGGTCTGTAAGTTTGGGATTAATAAGGTCAGCGAAAGCGCGATTGGGAAGATTTGATGACTTGAAGCAACTCACCCTCAGGTCTTCATAACTCGGTACCCTGCGAAGCCCACGATGTGCACCAGGTAAGAACTGGTGACTATCACCTGCATCAACGCTCGTTGCGAAGGAAGTGTCACCAGGCGACGCGCTGGTCTCTAAGTTGACTAAACCGACCCCATGTGCCGTAGTATGATCGGAGAGTGTGTCACTGGATAAGTAAATGGTGACTGCAGAGTCACTGTTTGACCAGGATGTATATGAGCCAGATACCGCCACTGCTTTCTGTTCCGAATTCGTCGCTCCAACGACGAATTCCGTACCCCCATCTTCCTCCTCGATCGTTTGTAGCTCGCTGAGAGAGAACCTCGAAGGGAACGTATCAAGTTGAAACTCCGGCGTCGTGAAAAGCTGCCCAGTCGATGACGGAGATGAAGCTTCGACTAGGCCGCAGAAGGTGGCGCTCAAGCCTTTGATTCGCTCGTCGGCTACGTTCCCGCCGTAAGCGACGGGGGTGGCGATTCCCTCCAAACTCGTGTGCTGGGGAGGGGTGGACCTGTGCGCGGTAACCACACGAGCTTTGGGCTTGGGATGCTGGAGGATAGACAGAGAGGACAGAGAGGACAGAGAAGATGAATGATCGTTCGTCGTACTGTGCTCGACCCTGGGGACGGCAAGAGGGTCGATGCACGGGACAGCCGCAGAAGCGCGACCAGTTGGCTTCAATAACTTGGTGATGTTGCTCTTCACTGACTTGACCTTGGAAAGAATCCTCCTCTGCTTTTCCACGTGGATATCCGCGCACGCATTGAAGAACGACGAGGACCGAACTGCCTTCTGAAGGACGCGTGTCAAGTGCAACCAATTCCGTGGAATGGTTTTGCTTACCACATGTTCCAACGGCTTTGGCTTAGATAAGTTGTCGTCCATTACGGTGACAGTGGTACCAAACTTGAAAATCTTCTTTCCCGAGTGAAGGCTGAGGCCTGCGGATGGGAAGCGCTCGCCGGCATGCACGTCTTGACCAATCTTGCTCTTGTCGAAGGTGCTGGCAGTCTGGGACTTGAAGGGGTTGACGACGTTGATAGTCATGATGACGACGTATGACACTGAAGTAGCTTGTCGATAAAGGCTGGAATACGAGTAATCGATATGCTGCAACTAATTCTGAGAAAAGAAGCGAGGAGGGAGGCTTGTTTTTATAGTCCAATGATGTTGGGTTTCAGCCGCCGACGATTATGACGTCGACCGTCAGCCGCCCAGGGCGAGACCCAGTCAAGACTACAAAGCGAATCTCATCAATCACCAAGTAGGCCGTAGGACTGGTTAGAAACTTACCGGACATTGGTTCATGAGATTCGCTGAGAAATAGCTAGAGTGTAGACTGGAAGCTCGTCATGCGAACCTGGGGTCCCGAGCGGGGGAAAAAATACGACTTGTACACGCCAGTTAGAACCAGGTCCATAGAGTGATGGACGCAGCGCAACTAGGTGTCATCAATTCCCTGCACGCGAGGACATAACACACCCCAAGAGTGAAAGAGGACAACTCCGAAGTAGTAGATTTAGATTTGAGACACGTGGATTAAGGCCGAGTCTCTCCACTGAAACCTGGTCCCAGTTGAACGATGTTATTGACTCCCAGTGCCAGCGCTTCCGCACTGAAGGCTGCTGTTCCGGACTCATTGATGATAGTGTAACGAGTTACGGTACTGTAATAATCGAAACTTGTCGCAACAAAGTAAGCAACACCAAAGTGAACTTTTCACCGAAAGTGGAAAAAGATAAGATGGGCTTCTTGAACTCTTGCAGTTGAACCGAGATCATGTCTTCCTGCGGAAATCCGTCCACTGACAATGATGGACTCATGCCCCGTAAGTGGGCAAATGAATCTTTGCCAACCTTCATTGAACACTCTTCCCAGGGCGCCTTAGGTTCAACCTAGGCAGAGATTGTATCAAATGCAAAGTGAATCCAGGGAATGTTGTGATACGACATGCAGTGTACTGCAAGTAGGCTCCTCTCTTTATGCTGACCTGTTCTTTCGATTGCTAAAGTGCCCCTAATTGTTTTCCAGGGAGTGTTTCACTCCTCTCGTGACCTTGAAGTTTCGAAGGTCTCTGGAGCCCCACGTAAATGCCAATACCGGAACCTCCAAACGACCAAAACTTAAAGCCTCAGGATCCCTCGTACTCGGGTTCTCCGGTGGCCTCGGTTCATCTATTCTCCTCGATATGGTTCATAGAACGTATTTCGCTAATGAGTCATCCATGGATGGCGAGCCTCGAGGAGGTACCAATCACCCACGGAGTGCGAACGTATGGACATCATGCGCGGTATGCTACGTGGAAGTATGCAATGCCTTCCCTGAGGTACGAAAGCTCACAGTTTCTATGTTGCAACGGGTATGACTAAATACACAGACGCGTGATAGAACGAAGGAGATTATGAAAGCCCTTGGATCCTACCCAAAGTTTGACTTCATCCCGCTTCGCCTTGAATATGCTTTCGATGATTCATGGTGGCGTACAATCACCGCGACAGATCAAGATTGGTCACAACTTACAATTGAACTTGGAAAAGATGGGTTGTATACCGAAGGTAATTTCAGAGACACGTTTTCTGGAGCAAGTAGTGATTATTCTTTCCGGTAGCATTGCGCTGCGCCCCATCCCGTGATGTCCCCCCCGTTGATGCCTTGCGCACATACCTTGAATCATTACCCACGCAGACAGCCATCTCGAGTGCCATCAGAGTCCTCGTTCGTCTCTTGCTGTTGCACACGGCCCGGTCACGTCGGGCATCACACTTATTGCTTGGAACATCATTGACCACGGTCTCTATTTCCTTGATCTCTTGCATCTCACAAGGAGGAGGTCATTCGATACTTGAAGAACTTCAAGAAGAGTGGCATTCCGGTTTACCAACAACAAACGAGAACACAAATACTATACGTGTAGTCCGGCCACTCAGGGATGTGACCATGAAAGAATGCTCAATATTCGCATGGTGGCATTCAATCCATATTGTAGGTAGAGATAAGCAAACACGTGCTACAGCCGGTATTCCCGGTTTGACGAAAGGTATCGAGTGGTTGTTGCGATTCAGAGCTTTTTTTCCTGACCTAGCCTCATCGCAGAATTTATTGTCGGTTTGGAAAAAGATTATCCGTCGACTGTCTCCACAATCGTTCGTACTTGTGCCAAACTGGAGCCCAAAAGTGCTTCTCTAGGCTTATGCATACTCTGTCAGCGGTCAGTGTGCCACTCTCAATAAAAGAAATAGGCGACTGAAAGCTTATAGACCTATTCAAAAGGGAATAGATGATTGGAAAAATCAGATTTCGATACGATCGTACTCCGATACGAAACTCGGCTCAGATCTCGTTTATCTACCAACGCCAGTGCCGTCGAACAGCGCCGATATTTTAACCACATCTAATCAATACCCTTCAATTGCGACACACCTTTGCTACTCTTGCCGGATCACGCTTACTAGCAGAGGTAGCCGGGCCTCCAAGCACACCCCAGCAAGCGCTACTTTCAACGGACAATCACCACTCTCTGCCCCTTTACCCTTGTGGGTCTCTGAGAGCTGTGCACAACTTCGTGCGCAAGACAAACAGTTAATGGTATCGGGGGACGGCGAACATTGGGTTCGGAAACCACAGGACGAGGCGAACCAGCGAAGCAAGATTGTTGACTTCTTGTTAGACCCATGAGAGATAAAGAAAGTAACAGATATCACAGTAATAAACCCAGGGACGTGCGTTATGGTTGAAAAGCCTCACTTATGTAAAAGTAGCAAGCTTGCGCCGTTGGGCTGCGAACGCCGTCCAGTTAGTACACATTAGTGGTTCGTTGTAGCCGACGACTACAAATACTAGGCACCTGTACCAGTCCGCACTTCACCGGTTGCCAGGCTTCTTTGAGCAATTCTTTCCGTTGTTAAACCTAACGAGCTTCGTGATGCTCGCAGAAGAGCCCTCAGAACTGCACGATGCCGAGGAGCATCGCGGTGACTTGACCCAGTCGTTCCAGGCAAGGAAGAACAGCCTGCTGACATCGCACGGAAGACCTCCTTGGTGATATTCTGGAGCTTGCTGACTTCTTCAAGTAGTCTCTAACTGGCGCTCCTCGTAAGGTACCGCGAAGACGGCCTCCCTGTGTGCGACGCGTTCGTTATTGGGATAGCAGGTAGGTACCAGATCCATCACATCCATCTTGCTGAAACGGTCATACGGTTCTTCGCCAGGTGGTTCAGCGAGTGGGAAGGTGAGACTTGCTCTGCATAGTGCACACGACAGTATAGTTAACTTCCGCGAACCAGACTCATGTAGCCAGGCAAATTGTGAAGTCGCTGGGATCGGTGCCAACCATCGTGATTTTGTCTCAAGTACGCGTCTTCTGCTTAATGACAAGGCTTGTTTTAATATATGTTCATCATTCGTCAGGATAGTTTCTACAAGTATCATGACGAGGAAGAGGTCGCTCTTGCTCATGCCAATCGGTTCGACTTTGACCACCCTGATGCTCTCGACATGCCCATGTTCGCAGCGGTACGTACCTCGGAGAGCCCCGCGCGGGGAGGTATACGTGGTTAATCATTCCTCGTAGTGTCTTGCAGACCTGAAGGCGTGCAGACAGACTAACATACCAGTATATTCTTTTGCGGAACATCAGCGACTAGATGAGACAAAATACCTATATGGTGCTGCTGTAATAATCGGTATGATGCGCTCGCCTCATCGCTCTATGTAGACCTAACTGTTACTCAGCCGAGGGTATCATGGCCTTGCACGATCCAAGCTTGCGTGCTTTGTATGACCTCAAGGTGGGATTCATGCAATGGTATCCAAGTCGCTCCTTGACACGGTCTAGGTATTCGTTCAATGCGACTCCGATCTGATGCTTGCACGACGCATTCAACGAGACCTCGAGCAACGTGGTCGGAACGTGGAAGGTGTACTCGAACAGTTTGTTTCTCGTGGCTTATTGTTTTGATGAGTATTTACTGGATTGCAGGTACCTTCGTTATGTTAAACCCGCCTATGACAACTTCGTTCTCCCGACATCCCGATACGCGGATATCGTAAGCTGCTTTGATCTTCCACACAGCCTATCTTTGGACTTTGTTACACTAGATCGTTCCTGGTTCGAACAATTCCGTTGCAATCGATCTCATCTCCACCCATGTTAGGCGCCAGATGAACGAACGAGCTCGACACTTCCGGAAAAACATGGCTTGCACAAGCATCGATAAGTGTCTTGATCCCGACGGTAACTACGAGGACTTGAATGTGATCGTTTTGCCACAGACACCCCAGTTAAAGGTCGGTCTAATAGATGATTCATATATCCAGCGTCACAGACCATTTTCCAGGGTATCTATACCATTTTGCGGGACGAGAGCACATCCCGGCAGGACTTTATCTTTTTCGTTGATAGACTCGCTACTTTCCTGGTCGAGAAGGCTATGGAGCTACTTCCATACAAAGACAAGGTCATCATCACACCAACAGGGGCGGAAACTGTTGGCAAAGAGCTCAATCTCAAGGTATGTTCATTATGACCACCTCAGTTCTCCGAAAAAAATAAAATTCATCGACTTGCTAGTATCTTTGTGGTGTTTCTATCATCCGATCGTACGTTGGTCGGCTTCCCTCTCGAACCTGACTCACAGTAGCTTTTCAGGGGGGGTTCACTTGAAAAGGGTTTCCAACGAGTACTGAGTGATGTAGCTATCGGTTCTCTATTGGTACAGTCGGACGCAAAGACGGGAGAGCCACTACTCTTGCACGTCATGCTTCCCAAGTGTATTCGCCAGCGACATCTCGCGGTCGACACATGGGTATTCCTGTTGGACGCACAGGTAGGTGGTTTAAATCTGGGCTATCCGGCGACTTCAAATTGACGTGACATGAGATTGGCACGGGTGCTTCGGCATTCATGGCCATCCGCACTCTCTTGGACCACGGGGTCCATCAGGATCACATTATATTCGTTACGTTCCTGGTGGCTCATAATGGAGGTGTATCAGTGCTCCACCGGGCCTTTCCGAAAGTAAAGATAATCTGTGGAGCTGTCGACGAAGGTTTGCGAGAAGCCTGGCTTGAACATTACCACTCGGAAGGCGAAGGGCACCATTATGGGGATGGGAGGAAGGTCTGGATCGTGGAACCTGGGATGGGCCATATTGGTTTGTTTCGCATCTCGATGTGATATCTCTTCTGCTTCTAATCCGTTCTGATGTTCAGGAGACCGTTATTACCTCTCGTAGATCTTGCAATCGGGCAATACACAAGACATTCGTTGATTAAACTGATACATTTGATAACGTGAGATTGTAAAGGAAAGTGACATGGAAATGAATGTGTGTTGGAATATACATTGCGAAGCCTGATGTGACGGGATGACTATAGGGTATACGCGGGCAAGGTGTCCATTAAGATGGTAGGTCGTAGTTATGTATAATCGCGAGTCTCAACTGTCTGTTGCAATACTGATTGCGCAAACGGCAATCTCACTTGGTTGACCTAACAAAACAGCCAGTCAACACCAAGGTGCGCCACATCAATTCGATCAAAAATACCCGGGTAATACCAGAATGAAACCGCGATGATCACGTATAGTGCTGTTCCTAATATGAGGTCCGTATTGTTGGCCTGAGCTTTAGAGAAACTCACAAATCAGGATTGCGCCGTCGAGCCAATTAGACTTGCCGTCTGCGACGACGTAGCTCATTGTTTGTACTAAAGCACCACCTTAGCACTGGTTTCTATGCTGCAAAAATCACTTGCCGGAGATGTAGAGTACCTGATAAAGGTGATCAGCCTGTGATTGTTCTACAAAAATATAGCTTACGATGGACTCAAATGGATCAAAAAGTAGTGCCAACGGCTTGTTTAATACCCATCCGAGGGTTACCATGAAACTTTTGTCATCAAATTGTGAACAAAATGATTAGACGCTGATTGGCTCACGGAATGATGAGTAGCGTGATTTGCTTGGATCGGAAAAGTCGGTTTAGGCGTCAAACTTGAAAGCTCGGAAACACAGAGAAACGTACTATTGCGGACCCGACAGCAACGCTAACACTGAGTCCAAGTTGATCCTCTACGGAAACGTTCATTGCAGTGACACATTCTGATTTAGAATGTTGTTTGAGGGTCAAAATTCCACCAAGCGTGAAGTGCGGCTGACCTGCAATGGAACTAACCGCTGGGAGCAAAATCAAGCCGACCCATTGCTTGCTGATCGACATCGCTATCCCGTCCATGCTTTCCACAAGTTCTTCTGCATTAAATGTCGCTAACTGGAGCGTGTGTAAGCTACCTGCATGTCGAATTAGATGCAACTCACGATGGTTACCGTAATCAACAGAAGCAAAGTCAGCGTCAAACTTAATCTCGGCTCTTTGAACGACGGCTCGACCGAAAGCATGGACTCTTGACCAGGTGGCGGAAGCGCAACAGTGCTCATGGGCTCAGACAAGTTGAGATAGGCCACCTCAGATACGGTCGATACCTCATCCTCGGACCGCCATCGAGACTTCGGCAAAGACAGTCCAGAGCTCCCGGATGAAGCATCAGTCCCGTGGTTCTTCAAGCCATGCGTCACCAACCGAATAGTGGGGTGCGAATCAGTAGTCTCCTCGGCGTTGACTGGTATGCCCAACGAAGAAGTCGTGAGGGTCGTCTCGGATGGTGAATGGAGGTTGGATTGTCTACTCGACGCCCCAAGAAGTGTGCTCATCCTTGGTCCCGTAATCGAGAAAGACCTCCAACGCATTCCGTCAGAATCTGACTGGGACATCTTCAAAGTCTCTCCACTAAAGATCCGCCTGTCTGAGATGAAACGAGAGTTGATAGGGATTCTAACAGACAGCCTATTGCTCTTTTGCTTTGTATCCTTGTAAAGGTGTTGATGGGACCAAAACTGAAAAAGAAGATAAAAGACATAGACTGTATCAAGGAATGAGTGAATGATGTTCATGACCTGCACACTCGACTCACTAAAGAGGAGAACAATGGACACCTATTGAAGAATTGTATGAGATATTACTTGAGCCAGGTAATATACTCACTCCATGGCTCATTCTCAGTATATCTTTCTTCTGTTCCGCAGAACTTGAATCCTGGGCACCACTGAGCGCAAAATGGTATGCTGCTGGAAGGAGTAGTGCACCGACACTGATACTAAGTAGTGACGAATGAATCTGAGTTGCAGCTGTTTACTGCTTAGTGATGATTGTAACAATTCGACAGTTTAGCTTACTCTGATGAAACCCTTGTTCCGAGAATCGCAAGCCACCCGCGAAAAAGCACATTCCGAGGATCAACACTGGTGGACGAGAGATAAGGGCATCCCTGTCCACATAGAGGAGTGAAGGAACACACAGAGTTTACTTAACATCGAGCCGATCACTGCCGCTCGCAAGGTGAGCGGTGAACGAATGCGAAGAAAAAGATCACAAACGTGAAGACTGGACGACACGGAGTTCACATTTTCTCAATGCGGTTATCTGTGAATCCAGGTCAACTCGGCAGTTCAATTAGCGGCCTTGATACACCCAATACCAACCGCAATGACTAGCTCGACACTGGGACGGAAGTGGTTAATCAACAATATCGATTGAATCAGGCTACATACGTATTGCTCTTAGATTCCGGAGGAGAGGTAGTTAGCGTCGACCAAAATACAATATCTTCCACATACCATGCTTGCATTAAGAAGCCCAGTCTTTGTTCCGCCGAATCTGATAGCTAACTCACGGGTGGAGAGGTCATGAAGCTATTGCAGGTGAATAATATGAAGGACCAGCCCAGCTAAAAGAATACCTTTACGAGTGGGATCATTGAGAGAATACAGACTGTAGCCCATATTGGTTGGTGTTTTCATATTGAAGGATATCACTCACATATGAAAACTAGCTTGTGATGTCTTCCCATGACAGAACTGAAAACCCACTGTGCTGAATCAGTTTCACCTGTTCACTGTCGGCCGATAGACTTACCGAGACCGGCATGAGTAACAGCAAGACATTTAGCCCTGTACAAAAGAATGCGATTGACGATGAACCCGAGCAACGACCACTGGAAAGCCTAATTCTCACAAGAGCAGCATAATATGACCTTCCAGCCCTCCAACATCCGCATAGCCGGCTTGTTGCCTGTGCTCGCGATGGTTTTTGAATCAATTTCCTGCTGGTCGACCGGAAGGTCCGGTAGCGAAGGGTAATTCCATCTGAAGGGCGACTCTTTAAACTCGCCGCGTGGGTAAGGGCCACCATCGGAGTGCGGCGGGACCAAGTTGACAGTGGAAGAGCATGATATTGCTGAAAGTCGGAAATCTGACCGGGATGGCGAGTCGACTGGACTCGTGTCTTCTGCTGTATCAGTCTGAGTACAACCAGCTGTCTGTGACGAGCCACTCGGGGGTGTGGAATTATCGTAGGCTTGGAGAACGACCAGCGTAGCAGATTCTGGGGAGCCTGGAGGGGGCGGTATGTCGCTTGTTGGCATTGAGACCGGGCAAAGTAAATGCAGCCAATCCGTGAGTAATTGGAGAAAACGGAATAAGGGAGGGCGGGTAGAACGTGAATAAACTATCACCAATGTTATTATACAGGTTACCTCTCAAACCTTCGCTTACAACATGGAGCGCAATGTTCGTAAACGCATGCCTAATATGGTAATCTGGCATTCGAAGCAATGTTGGCGGAGATGGCAAAGTTCGGCAGTCGAAACATACAGATACTGGGGAGGATTCGAAGAGAAAAATCATGCACGCGATGATCCACGGGTTATAAAATCGGACGTGGATGAGAGAGCCCATTCGTGTGGCAGGAGACTTTCCAGCTTGTCACTCTGTCACGTGTGACAAGACACAGTTCCGAGTCACGCCCAACCCGGTTTGTACCATCGTCCACTTTGTCAGTCAATCATGCTCAACACCGCTCTTCGTGCCGCTCGCCCAGTCGCCCTTCGTGCTACCCGTCGGGCCAATTCCACCGCATTTCGTGCGCTATCTACCACTGCTACCCGTCGTTCCGGACCTCCCCCACCCCAACTCTTCGGGCCAGGTGGAAAAACTGGCGAAATCCCCACGGATGAACAACAGGCTACCGGTCTCGAGCGTTTCCAGCTCCTGGGTGAAATGGAAGGTTATGATGCCTTTGACTTACAACCTCTCGACTCGAGTCGCGTAGGCACTCTCCAAGACCCCATCAAAGTGTACTCTTTGGTGAGTCAGCCAACTGATTTCCCGCCACCCGTTCATTGTCTGACGCGTATCTATAGGACACTGAACGTATTATTGGCTGCACTGGCTCTCCTGCCGACTCGCACGAACTTCATTGGATGAATCTTCACCAGCACAAAATCCGCCGTTGCCCCGAATGCGGCTCTGGTAAGGACCCTTCATCCTCCATGTCATTGCACAGCTCACTCCCCTCAAGTGTACAAACTTGACTACCATGGTCCCGAGCACCATGATACACACCACCACTGAAGTGAAAGAGAGACGTGGGCATAGTAGTGTGTAACGTCATTGAGTAATATCCTCAAACCTGTTCCCCACTACCTCAGTGTGAATGAGTTATGTAAATATGGGCGGTCACTGGTCGGGAAGAGCCATTTGTGGATCAAGACATGTACAAATGACAGCTACCTTCCGTTCACTTCTCCCCAAACGGACTCAGATGCATTCATGTTCTGCGGTCAGGGTAATATCTATGCAAGTCACATGTGGAACATATAGATGCTCCTGAGTCCTGCCCCAAACCTGAAAAACACACTTGTCCAGCCTGAAATATCTTCTACATTGCACAACGCTAGTCTCACGATCCCCTTATGCTCCCGGCGTAGTCGTTCCAACCAGAGGCATAGACTCTCACTCTGATTCCTACATCAACTGCAAGAGTCTTTCTTTGGCCAAACCCTCATGCCGAGGCGTAATCTTGCAAGATAATTCGGGACGTCTAAGCACTATTCAGAGCGCTTTAGGGAAATAGATACATCTACATCGAAGGAAGGGGACACTCACGTAGCCAAACCCTCGGTCCACGTCACATTTTCGCCTTTCTTTCCAGCCTGGTGCTGGTTCAATGTAGAACAGTGCCAGCATGTTCACAATTGCAGCCCATAGGGATGTATCAGCGACATAACGTCCAACACTAAGAATGGGTCAGTCAGTGAAGGTGTGGTCACTAACGCTTCTCTACCAAATTCGGCGGCCAAAGCCAAAGCCAAAGGAGGGGTTGTCCGGGGGAGTCTCAGTGACTTTCTCCGACGCCAGAAAACGTTCTGGCAAGGGTAATTGAGGGTATCCCCGGACATCGCCCTGTACGCACGAAGATAGTTAGCTTTGCATAGGACTATCAATCTACCCCAACTGACCAGGCATTCACCAACTTGATAGTTGCACCTGCAAGTAAACTGTGTAAACATACACCACATTCCACGAAGCGGGAAAATACCCTTGGGAATGAATATCAATATCCTTCATAGACGTCATCATTTACGGTCGCGTGGGGGGGATACCTAAGCCGCTCTACAAGCATTGGGAGACCTGTCTTAGTGTTTGGAATATTCTGACCTACGCATCTCAGGGTCTCTTTGGTCACTGCATCAATGTAGGGTGGAGAGGATCGATTTTCCCACATAGGCAGTCTGGCCGGATTCAAACCAATCACCGAGTTGATCTCAGCTTGCACGCGCTTCTGCACTTCTGGGTAAAGAATCATCGCCAGGATAAATAAATATTAACAGTCTCGTAGATGTCCGGTAAAGGGCGGTCAATAACATAGGTTAATGATCGCAATCTGGAAAAGGAAAGCTTACTGTTTCTGAAGCAGCTTCATTCCACAGATTAGATTAGACAGTCGATTTAGAAGGTACTCAAGTATCACGTACCAGCATAGGCACTCGCGCATGCTTCTTTCGCTGCTTTCCTCACACGTGCGGCATCCTCCGTTTTGGTTATTTGTTGTGTCCGAGTGAGAATATCGGAGAGCACGGAAGGACTCGCAGTACCAGCAGCTTAGTACATCATAGGAGTTGAGTGTATGACGAAGCACTGGCACTGTTAACCAGTATATGCTGACCATATTCTTCACAACGTATTAGAAAGGCCGGTCTACCCAATGAACAATGGAACGTTGCGAAGTTAGTGCTCTGTGCTTCAGCCGCGCACCTGGAAACCGAGCGGGGATGTATGCAACTGCATGATGTACCGATTTTCAACCACTGATGCAGAACAGATGGAGAAATACTGACGAAAGGGGAGTAGAACCATCACCTCTGGTCTGATTTCCTTCACTGCGATGTCTAGTGCTGTCTTGACTTGGTGGCAATTGGATCATTCATATGAGGGCTCATAGTCATATACAATCACCATGATTAACAAGCTGGCCAATCCGAATTAGAATCCGTCGACGACATGTCATGACAGTTCTAATGATCGAAGGGGAGACCTACGTTTCTAGGCCTGAGTCACAAAATCACCGGTATCCATGAGGTTCATAATTAGTTCTTTGCACTTTTTTTATCTGAATCGGACGGAAAGCCATTGCTGCATTCATGTTAAAGGCTCGATAGAAAAGGCGTCGGTGAAGGCGCCAGCGGTCGTCATAGGGAAGAAAGATAGAGGAAACACTGTTCCAAATCTGATGAGCAATACTATGTATGAGTGTAGATGGCTGTCTGGACGAGACCTCACAATTGATTGATACGATAGATACTTGTAGGCCAGCTGGAGTAATTATAGGAGCGGCTTTCAAGTGCTGCCCTTTCAGAGTTTATCACAATGATATCTTGGCCTGTGTGTAGAATATTGGACCTAAATGAACAGATGTCATGCAATGGAATCATGGACTGCACGAACCAACAATACCATGCTCTGCAGCCCATGTGGTATATGCCTTCCAAGGATTCCGAGTGTCCATCCCAATGACGTTCCCTAATAGGAGGAGAAGCTGATACGAAAGCAATGGTGAGCGCTTGAGCAGCGATACTGAGAGCACGTGAGGGACTATGATAGCAGACGCCCGGGGACCAACTTCGCACCCAGGAACTCACATCCAGGTGCAGCGGCTTTATAAGTATGCGAGACAAACATTTCACTTATCAGTGACGATAAGACCCGGGCGGATACATATATGACTGGAAGCAGGAACATTGGACAATGTCGACATGGACCAGGATGCTCGCCCGCACGCCTCCGTAGTCGCGTTTCCTTGCTGAGACGATCCACGAATGAAATTCTAATCATCGCCATAAGTTCGTAGTGCTAGACATGCAAAGTTAGGGGGAAATTAGTTTATAAATCCTCGGAGTGTACTTGTCCGACACCAATGTCCTGGCAAATCTCTGGAGGCACGTAGTTGCAACCTTTATCTGACACCAGGATACATCTTCCAAGGATGGAAATAATTAGTAGTTTGAACACACACGGCACAGAATATCAGATGTGCAAGAACACCGTAACCGGATGAGCGGCTTGGTATCAAGCGCCACCAGGTGCGATCACGTACATCTAGACCTGCGACCTCCTCAGAAACGAGCGAGGTTGTCCGATTTTCCATACTGTGAAGCCTTGTCGTTATAGAACAAAAAGGACAGATAGATATCAACGATACAA
>JBBPSL010000001.1:229130-288636 GCA_038093555.1 Butyriboletus appendiculatus
ATTATGAAGAGTTAAAGATCTGGGGATGCAATAGATGGGGTTATAACTTCGAAGATGCTCCCCGTAGATATCATCTAGCGATGGGCCGTTTCTGTACATGGCGATCGATCGACACAGGACACCGATCATGACATCAACAAGTCCTTATGTCTCTTCTTGCTCTTCTCGTGCCGTTTACAATCACTACTGTTGTAGAATTGTTGTGTGCAACCGGGGATGCTGCATGAAAAGGGGCGCTTGCCGGTGTGCGATTGTCCATGACCTAAGATGTGGCGTCATTGAGGTTGAAGCCAAAGAGCAAATACGCAGAAACTCACGCTTGAGCGAGAATAGTGCAGTAAAAGTTTGCCCGCATTCCGGACACTCAAACTGCGCAGGGTGGCGGCGGCGTCGACTATTAGCCTCAAGCATTGCCTTGGTCGCTACAGGCCCAGGGCGGGTCGAGGATGAGGACGTTGACCGGGGACGTTGAGGGCCAAACTCCGGACCTAGGCAACTGGGAGGGACAGAATCGTTGGAGAAAGACCCCATGGAAGGATGCAACACCAAAGAGTCACTGCTGTGATGATTCAATCCCTGGGATGGCCAGAAGAATTGCCGATCGGGCGTGGCAGGCGAAGGAGGGAGGGGTGATTCGCTGTCTGAGTGTGCAAATGAGTCATAAAGCGACGAGGGAGACAATGAGCTGCCGAAGGAAGAAGTGGGCGAGGGAATGGGGCTGCCAAGGGTGGACGGGGAAAGTCTCCCATCGGCGGAAGTAGTAGCACCAGGCTCTTGTAGGATGGTCGGGTATGGGACAGAGTAGCCATGGCCGGTGAGGTACACCTGGTTCGTTGTAGTCAGGTGCGAAAGCTCTGGAATGTCCTCTAGATCAGCTGAGGGGTGAGGGATGGTGTTCTGGGGGAAGTCTGCGAGAGGCATGAGTGTGGCGCCACAACATAGATCGAGTGCAGCTTACACTCTGACTGCAAGCCTGAACAAGTATAAAGGCCAGTATCTTCGGAAACGAGACTGTAGAAGTTGCAAATGTCTGTAGGGAACATTTCTCCAGCGTCGAAACTAAAGAGAGTCATGAGGTGGCAGGGACGAGTTAACACGGCATGTGCACATACAGTGCGGAAGTGTCGTCTGCATCATGGATGCGGATAGACGGGACAGTTGGTGGGGATGAGGAGGGGATGTTGTTCATAGGGAAGTAGCTGGTGTGAGGAGGATATGGGGGTATGTGTGACGCGTTGGGATAGTGGGAGATCAGGAATGATTATATAGGGGGGCGCCCAAAATTCCCAATTTGAAGGGGGCGTCAACGTTGGGTGGGCGGCCATGCAAATCCTAAAAATGCGCAACTACCGCGATTCTAAAGGCGCCCATACGAAAGCGAGGGGCCAACGAGGCGGGTCACACGGAGGAAAGGGGAGGAAGGAACCGTGTCGGAATGACGAAGATGGCGAAATGTGGGGGCTGGTTGTGGTCATGTGTGGAGGGATTGGGAAAAACGTACGCGAGACAAGTTCTGAATCGAAATCCAAGTATCGCCTTTCTTCCAAAGAAAAGAGAGAATAGGCGAGGTGGATAGCCAACCAGTCCAGACGTGCTCAACTTCGATGTCAAGGCTGTGTTTTCGTTTTCCAGAACAAACGTCCGTACCAACCAACAGCACCGCCATCCCAGATCACGTGACCACGCCATGCCCTCCAACTCAACCCGCCACCTCGTCCACACCATCAGACGGAGGAAATAAGTACTGTACCCACAGAATTTCATCGTTTGGCAGGCTCACCCGTGTCGAGAAACACGTTGCTCGAATTGTGGGTCCCAGCACTGCTTTTTCCGACAACCAAGGACACTGGGCGCTCCGCAACCCGCAGGTCTGTGCATCACCTGCCTCTTCAGTCCTCCACTCGGGAAAGCCAGCCATCCTTGTATTAATTTAAATGGCTTGTCTCTCATCTCCTTGGCTTAATGTCAGCGGTGAATACTACCGTTTTTTTTTTCAAAGCCACGCGTTTGCAACGTGTACAAGCAACGTCTGGTGTAATCACGTACTTTCCAATTGGTAAGGCGCTACGCTGTACCAATCCAAGGGGAAGAATTGGCAGTGTGGCTGTGACCCTATGAAGTTACACGAGGCTCCGGTTGGAAGCCTGCCAAACCTTGGCCAACGCACACGCCACCTCCCAGTGGAAGGCCCGTCCCTCGGCCGCGGGGTTCGGTCAACTCGTTATTCCAACGTGAAATACAATAAAGCTGAACACCTATGACATGCGCAAAAGAATTAATACCCACTTCATTGGTAACGTAAATGAGAAAACAACTGTTAGACGTACTCAGTCGTCACCATCGCTTCCATAATCTGCCAGACCTAACCCCGTCGTCACCGGCTGGGCCAGCGGTTGGTTCCGATTCCGTATCTCGGCAAAATACTTCAGTCCCTCAATCGTATCAGCACTGAGTAGCCCAATTGGCCTAAACGGCTGCTCGTTCAGAGGTGCTTGTGGCAACTGTTCTACCCTCCTTCGTTTCAGGTCGCGGGAATCAATAGCCTCAGAGTCGTCGTCCTCTGCGTCTAGCACCTGTCCCTCGCCATCCAGTACGTCACCGTCCTCTAGAGCCCGCACTGCCCGCATTGCTTCGACGATACGGGGATCCATACGAGCCTTGATCGCCTCTTGCCCCTGTTCCTCTAGACGGCGCTTCTCAGCCACCTTTTGGACGGGGTTAGGGTCTTCGGTGGCCCATCGGACGTTGAGGATTTCGTCATTGTCCAATGATTGGCATGCCATCGCTTCCTTGGCAAATTGGGCGCTGAACTCGGATACATAAGTCACGAAGGCAACGCTTCGATACTGCAAAACCCGAGCTAATAGATATCAGCGTTCCATCACAATGGATTTCAAAGATAGACGTACTTCGCTCGATCTCCCCCCACTCCTTGAAGTGACGGTTAACGATTTCCTCAGTCTCCGGTCCAGGCCCAGTCTCCTTGATTCGACCCACGTATAATGTGCGATTTTGACGGTTAAAACTACCCACACCACCCATGTCGTCTCGGTAATCAGCAAATTTGTCTCTCGCAAAGCAGTCTTTCGAGCTGTCCGGTAGGGCGTTGTTTGGGTCTGGAAGGACGTGGAGAAAGTTGCATTCCCAGCCATAGGGACAGCAACCGCGCGCAAAGAAGAGACAGCAATATTTGACACCAGTTTGGTTGGCACGCGTGAGGCCGCTATCTTTCTTGATGTTACACTTCGTTTGTGACTTTACTTTGCTGAAGCATTGTTAGCCCCGAGCATGACCTGGCGACGACACTCACTTTGAGTAGTTGTCTTCGCGATCGCCACCGGCCCATTTATTGTACCAAATGTCTGTTGTACTTGTTAGAGACGACATCAATGTAGGTATATTGAAAGGACTCGCTGTACTCTTTGCCGGTTTGCACGGTCTCCTTCTTTTCGACGTCGCCAGCCTTGACTTGTTTTCTGGCCGGTTTTAGCTTTTTTGTGGGCTTTGCTAACATGACAGCTTGGGTGGGTTCGTCGGTGTTCATCGCTGTGGTTGACGTTGAGAACGAGTCTGCAAATTGCAGATGCAGTGGGGGTTCGAAATCACGTGACATCCACGTGGGTAATTGACGGACCGAGAGGGTCCAATGAGTTGACGCGGATGCAGCTGAACGCAACTACCGACAGGTCGACCGGGCTCGCCATGGCCCGCCACTCATTGCTGGCATCGACGACCCCGACCAACATTGCACCCGCAGACGTAACTATCGGCCATGTGTACGTCCATTTCTCATCAACGTGCTCGCTGACAGGCACCCTCATACCCTACCTCCCCTCGTCCAGCCAGCTGCGCGATCTCATCATTTGTCCTCGGGAGCCAGGTCTAGTCAACTATGTACAAGGATACTCCATCGTAGAGCATGATCTCTATGCTCCTGACATAGTAAGTACTTCCCACTTTCCCCCTACCCAGCTCCTCACCCTCTACTCGCACACATCAGACCGTCCGGAGCATCGCAGACCTCTCGTTTAACCCAAACACTCTTGCCTCCATTCAGCTCCCCGACTCAGACACTACCCTTCTCGCCGCCGGTGGCCAGGAGGCAGAAATCCACCTTTCCCTCCATCAGCCTTCCTCACGAAACCAAAGGAGGGAAGATCCATCCCCTCGACTACGTTGCAACAATGCAATCTGGCAATACTACAGGAAGCTTCATGGTTCGATTAATAACTCTGTCTTGCTCAGCTCACTGAGCCTGACGAGGTCCGCGGAGAGCAGTGTGGAACCCCGCCTCGTCGTCAGCAACAACGATTGCACAGTACGCTTCTACGACATTGCTGTCCGCGGTGAATCTTCCCCAAAGGATCTCCGGCAATCCGGAAACTTGAAGCTCGAAGAGCCTATCAATCATTGTGCGCGTCTCGTATCCCCCTTTTCCGTTCTTTTGCATTGACTTCATATTCCTCCCTAGCCTCGATATCTCCGGATGGAAGAACGCTTCTCTCTGTCGGGGATTCCCCATGGATCTACCTTCACCATCTCACTGGTGGTCCTTGCATCACGTTCGCTCCTATTGTCACCCTCAATGTTCCACCTCCCGACGCTAGGCTCTATTCACCGTCGCTCTCTGCATCTTTCTCAACTGCATTTTCACACGATGGTATGAGGTTTGCGGTTGCTTCCCAAGAAGGCGTCGTCGCTGTCTGGGACGTGCGAAGTACGAAACCGATGAAAGTCATTCAAACAGACAAAGCCAGGTTGCCGGTTGGACACCTTGGGAATGGAGAAGAAAGCAGCATGCTCAGTGATGACCCGTGGGATTGGACCAGAGGTAACTCGAAGGCACCCGGCTGGGGTGCCCGGAGCGTCAAGTTTGGTGCCGGTGGTACACATGGCCGTCCTGGACATGAGATTATGACATTCACAGAGGTCAGATTCCCCTTGATGGTTGAACATGCGTGGTTTCGCTTACATTTCTCTTAGCATACAAACCTCCTTCATGTGATTGATGCTCGCACTTTCGAGACAGAGGACATCATCCGCATACCTAACGTCACAGGGCGAGATGCGTCGCGTTTGACGTCGTCCCGTCCCACGTCGACAACCCCCGCACAGCCTGATGCGACCTATCTGTCTGCTACACCACCTATTAGGCAAATTGCGCAGCCACCGCGTGCAATTCGCACAGTGGAAGAAAGTTTTCACATCAACTCGTTCCCCAACAGTGGACCCTTGGCCACGCGGAGACCTCCCCATCGTATCCTGCGGCGGCGGGACGGCGAGGACGGCGAGGACTATAGCTATGGGGATGTTCTCGGCTTGCCTCCTCACGGGGACAGCGCGGTCCAAGAAAACATTCGAGAAGCATTTTCTCGTCGAGCAGTCCGAGCATATCTTGCCCATCGAACAGATTTGTATCCGCAGCCTGCATCGCGAGGCACTGCCAGCCCACACGTATATGGCAACAATGACGTTGATGGTGATGGGGGAGGAGATGTGGAGAGCATGGATGTTGACGAACCGGAAACAGAATGCATCTCGCGTGCCCCTTCCCGCTCGTCTTCTCCGCCACCTTCCATCCACCTTCCATTGCAGACGTCACCGACACCGTCTCGCAACACTGCCCTTGCGCGATATTCGAATAACCGCCATTCGCCTCACGCCAGCCGCCGAACGACCGCACGCGCCAATTTTGTGGCAGAGCAGCTACAGAACCCGGATCTAGATCTTGCGGGAACGTGTTTCGATCCTCATGGCGGGATGGTATACGTTGCCACGACGGACAGCGTTTCAGAATGGGCTGTTACAGGGGCGGACAAGCGGTGGTGGGGCCGCAACGCATGGGCGTGAAGACACGGTTCGGTCCCGTTGCAAAATCAGGACAGTTGTTCAATGACAGGCCACAACTGCGGATTTTCCGTTTCGATTTCATGTGCATTTTCTCTTACTGGCACCGTGAGCTGTATCGCATCGCTGTAATACTACTACATGTTTGTAGCCACTCTTAGTTTGCATTACCATCACTGCTTATCCTTGTTGCGATACAAAGTTGCACTCGACCACATTCCATGTTGGTGGGCGTCTGCCGTCGCGCTGCGCTCTCGAGACTTCCTCTTCCTCAATCCCAAAGGCAGTCCCTTCTCCGCCTCCACCCCTTCCGCACTCGCCCTTCCACCTCGCTCCAATTCTCCACCTTTCCTCGCCTCCGCACCCAGCATGGCTCCGAATACGTCACACCCAAAGAGCAGCGGCGCAAGGATTGGATGGTCGTGCGCAGGCTCATTGGTAACGTCTGGCCAAAGCATGACTGGAATACCCGCTTGCGCGTCGTCCTCGGCTTCGCCCTCCTGATCAGCGGAAAGGTCCCTTTGCCTCTCCACCTTATTCGTGATTGTCATTCATCCTCCCCAGGTCTTGAACGTACAAGTACCACAATTATTCAAGGATGTCATTGACGCACTCAATCTCGATGTCTCCTCTACATCCACTGTCTGGGTCGTCGCGGGCTCCCTCATCCTTGGCTGTGCGTACCCACGTTCCTCACGTACCCCATCTCACTCTCCCCAGACGGCGCCGCGCGCATCGGAGCGACTGTGTTCGGTGAACTGTTGAATGCAGTATTCGCCAACATCGGTCAGCGTGCCATACGCAAGGTCTCTCGTGAGACTTTTGAGCACTTGCTCGACCTCAACCTCAAGTTCCATCTCTCCCGACAGACCGGTGGTCTCACCCGTGCCATCGATCGCGGAACAAAGTATGTTCGCTCATCTTCATCATCGCCTTTTCCCTCATTGGCCAACAGGGGCATCACATTCATGCTACAAGCTATCCTGTTCCGTATCGTCCCTACTGCCCTGGAGATATCCATGGTGTGCGGCATCCTCGTAGGTGTCGTCTCCTCTCCATCGACGCTTCTATAGATTGCATCCTAGACGTATAAATTCGGCTGGGACTTTGCTGCGATAACCGCAACCACTCTAGCCGCATATACCTGGTTTACCGTCCGAACCACTTCTTGGAGGTCAGCGCGAACCTCGTGCGCATTCTTGGCAATCTCTCTCACACAATCGGTAGAACCCAGTTTCGACGTCATGCGAACAAAGCCGACAATATGGCTGCCTCCTCCGCTGTCGACTCCCTCATAAACTATGAGGCAGTAAAGGTCCGTACCTTTGTTCATTTCCCCTGGATCCCCCTTGCGATCTATTCCGCAGCATTTCAACAACGAGAAATTCGAGATCGCTCAATATGACGCCCATCTGAAGGAGTACGAGAAATCGTCCGTCTTAATCACCACTTCCTTAGCATACCTGAATTCGGGCCAAAACGTGATATTCTCCACCGCATTGACAGCGACCATGTTTTTGGCTGCCCAAGGGGTGCTGAATGGTGGGATCGTCGTCAGGCAAGTTGTCCAAATACTAATGAAATGATACCCAGGGACTATGACTGTCGGCGATCTCGTCATGGTCAATCAGTTGATATTCCAATTGTCTCTTCCCCTCAACTTCTTGGGCAGCATATACCGTGAGCTGCGACAGAATCTGTTGGATATGGAGGTACTGTTCACTCTTCAAACTGAGAATGCACCAGCGGGGGTAGGTGCCTCGACAATGTCCCAGTCTCGTATCTTATCGTCACGCAGGACAAGCCTGGGGCACAACCACTAGCGCTCAAGGGCGGTTCCATCCGACTTGAAAAGGTCAATTTTGGATATCACCCCGACCGTCCTATATTACGTGATCTTTCGTTCACTGTTCCAGCTGGCAAAAAGGTGGCTATCGTAGGACCCTCAGGCTGTGGCAAATCCACCGTCTTCCGGCTTCTGTTCAGATTCTACGATCCTTCCTCTGGTCGCATCCTCATTGACGACCAAGACATCCAAGATGTACAATTGGAGAGTCTCCGCAGGGCAGTAGGCGTTGTTCCGCAGGATACACCTCTTTTCCACTCCGACATCATGCACAATGTACGGTACGGACGCCTTGATGCGACGGACGATGAAGTAAAAGCAGCCGCTATCAAGGCAAGCGCACACGACACCATCATGAGTCTGCCGGATGGGTATCAGACGACTGTTGGTGAGCGAGGACTCATGATCTCCGGGGGTGAGAAGCAACGACTAGCGATCGCGCGTGTATTGTTGAAGGATCCACCGATATTGTTTTTTGACGAAGCCGTGAGAATGATTATCCGAGTTTTGCGACCCAGCATGTTATTGACCTAGGTCTCTCTTAGACATCCGCCCTCGATGCGCACACCGAGGCAGAGATCATGAAGAACATTAACAACACTCTATTGCACAGCGGGAGGACGAGTATATTTATCGCACATAGATTACGCACCGTAGTCGAAGCAGGCAAGTTTACTCTAGTGGTCAAGTCTCACAGAGTGCTGATTTCAAAAACACGATATCGACACAGACCTAATCATAGTCCTCAAGCAGGGCCAAGTCGTAGAGCAGGGCACCCACGAGGAATTATTGCATTTGGGTGGATTGTACCATAATATGTGGGTCCGACAGTCAGCGTCGGACAAGGTATTGGAAAGCGTGGATCAGCACCCTCAATAAACGCATCCTTGATATGAACACAGCCCGCTTGGAATTCATTTTCTTTGCCACTTGTAAAAAACACCCGTGGCGAGAGGTAAGAATCTTGGACAATCGTTGTAGTACCAAGCCCACACAGCACTACCGTCACTATAGAAACTTTTAGCAGGCTGCAGTATGCTCAGACCTGGGATGTCATGTTCTGTCAAGACGTCGGGTTTCCTCACCTGGCAGGACACGCTTTATTTCTAGACTATAACCTGCCCTCCGGAAAGTGTGCTCTGACAGCATCAGGGATTCATCTGCTTTTGTCTACATGTTTCTCTTTTTACTTACTTTAGAACTTTCAAATGTCTTACATGTTGCGGTCAATCGCCACAAACCCCCGCTCATCGACTTTGATGGCATGTAACTGAGATGGGATAATGCGGTCTTTGTATTGGATTGCCTGGGATATTTGGAGGTGCGTGTGTTCGCTGGCTCGGGTTTCTTGTGTAATCACATTGCATTCGCATGGATGAAAAGAATGTGCCTGAGCCATTTTCACTCAGAGAGGACAAACAGAAAGAAGCGAGGGACATTATCAAAGACAGGGTGCGATTACTTGAGGATGAACACGTACGTTTCTTTTACGTTCTCTCTTCCTCCGTACATGACAGGACTACCTTGCGAAACACAGTATAAAAATATCCTCACGCAATACGCACTTTCCCTCCCCATGTCCGCCCCGCGCAGTGTGATGATGTTCATTTTCAAATGAATCCCTTTGCCTTTACCTCTGCGACGGCAACACAGAGACAGCTCGCTCGTTTTCCTGAACCGAACCAGAGGTGCTCGAGAAAACCCTCGGGGAGGAGTTTATCTTTGGCTCTCCACGCCCGGCGTGATCTCGTCGCCAGCGTATTTCCGCTCTCGTCGTCGTTCCTTGCCGGGCATGTTGCACTGCGGCGACTCACCTGCACGCACAGTGCACTATGCGAGGAGTTACAGGGGGAGAGCGCATGAGGCAAGTGTGTTACATTTCGCCCAAGAAATAGAAGCTTGCTGACCAGCCGGTCAAGGCAGCAGCCCTTCATGTACGGCGGCCACGTCCCCTCGTCCTCCTCTGGACTCTTGGTCTCTTCAGCTGTCTTCTCTTCGTCTGCGACTATGGTTGACACACACCAGCAGGCCTCGACAACAATAAAGAGTCTTTCATGCAGTGGGTAACCAAGCCTGAGGTTGTATTTACGTTCTGCTCAGAGTTTTCTCTGCAGGGTTGATAGGGAACGGGTCGTCGAGTGGATCGCTGTGGTTATAGGACGGGAGCTGGGGTGCCGCGAGGGTAAGGATTCTTGGTGTGCAGTCTCAGGGGGTCAGGCTGAGGGGTATGGACAGGTATAGTGTGGTCCCTCGGGCGCTTCTGGGGTGCGGTGTGAGCAGAAGACAGATGGGAGTTCATGTTTTTGCTATCCTGCTACACAGATGCAACCGGGGAAGGATTTTCGAAGTGTCCAGCTGGGTCAGAGACGTCCTATGCCCTTCAGACTGTTTCATGTGGTGAATCAGATTGCATTTAAATGCTGGATCTCTCTATCACAACATGAATCAGACCTGTTGCTAACAGAAACTTGAGCACGATTCGGTTGCAGTATATGTATGTCGACTCAGCGAACGTGACAATGACATATTTCGTCAGCAGTGAAACAGATGCAGACTCATCATGTTCCATCACTTTCGGTGTCGGTTCAAGTCTCTGGACTCGCGATCTTAGCTCTCAAGCTATAGGCTGTTACATACATAAAAAGCCTGATGGGCCGTGGCGTACTTCATTCTATGCGCCCACGCAACCAGCTCAGTAGGCCCTTAGTCCCTTCACGTTCCCAGATTCTCCGTTGAGGAATTCGGAAACTTTTTGAATGCAATAATAATATAAGCCCGTGGTGTACGCCGTAAGCGACAGAGCCACTTACACATTCCCATCCACCAGAAAGACATCCAGGGGTAACAAGCCGAGTTCCGGTGGCAGTTTGGATATTTCGTTGTCTCTCAAGTCTAATTCCTCGAGTTTCCAATCAGGGACAGAGCGATGACCCTTGAAGATCTCTGCCACTTCTTGGAAACCATCGAGCGTCGCGATATGGTTCCCTCGAAGCCGGAGGTGCCTCAATCCTGTACGAGTGACGGTGTCCCGCGCCGATGCCATGATGAGGCCGACCAAAACGTCCTTTTGCAATGCGGCAGACGTCAGCGTGTTATACGACATGTCCAATGTCCTTAGGTTAGGAAATAGCCGTGTAAGCAAAGGCAACAATGGCTCGCTTGATTTTATGGGGGTTGCGTCACCCTCGACCTGGCGTGTCACTGTGACGTTATCGCCGAAACCGCATCCGTCCAAGACAAGTTCTTCCAGGGTTGGTATCAACCCGGCATCCATTTCAGGTTGGTGACAAGGTAACGAGACAGACAAGTCTAGTTTCCTGTTGCTGAGTTTGAGGATCTTGAGCGTATGTGCAAAGGACTGTGAAGATATTGCCGCGATAGGAAGACTCGGCGTAGGCAAAGCAATGTCGATTTTTCCGGGGGTAGCATGTGCCGTCAAGGCAGACGTGGCGAGAGAAAAGGACCTTGTGTGCGACCTCGCAGGTGGTGCCGAAGCCGGGAGAGTGAGCGTCTGGGTAGTCGCGTGGTAGTACTGAGGGTTGTTCAAGTTGAATGACGATGATGGGACACTGTGTGGTGGAGGTGAGCTTGGATGACCGATACCAGTGACCGAACTTCGTTTTCCTTGCGAGGCCAAAGCACGCTCTGTCGCGGCCGATGATTCGGTTGCTGCCGCCGCGGCTGCTGCACGTTTCCGACCGCCCTCAGTCAGCAAGCCCTGTTCTGCTTCGATCTCCCATGCTTCCTTTACCAGTGACCTTCCACTCCTGTGTCTCGCCCTGCGCTCAACTTCAACCTCCCAAGCTTCCTTCAGGACCTTCTTCCCTACAGTTATCCTAAGTGTGCCTTCTGGTGGTTCTTCTGCGGTTATGTCAAACACGAGGGACTGTTTCAAGCCAGTAAACGCCAACGCTACAGCTTCAGCGTTTGCACGCGTCTCTTCGAGATCAAGGATGCGCAATGTAGAGAAAATCCGAGAAACACCCCCCGTGAGGAGAGTAGGCGGGAAGGCGTCGTTCCCGATGTCTGTGTTCGCTAGGCGAAGTTCTTTCAACTGACTAAGGCCCCCAAACGCGCGTATGAAGGTCGAACAATCAGAGTTTCCTGAAGCGATAGGGTTCGAGGACAAGTCGACCTTGGATAAGCCAGCGGGGAGGTTCTTGTGGTCGATGCCAGAAGCGGCCAGCTTGTTGAAAGACACGTCTAACGACAGAAGGCGTGGTAATGGCACATTGGCGCGGATGACCACTGGGCCAAAGAATCCTGCGGAGCTATAATGGTCTGTTCGCGATCGACGGGAGGAGCCTGAAAACGGTGCACCAAATGGTAGGGCGACAAGAGCGTTATGCGACAGATTCAAGACGGAGAGTGTGGGGAGCGAGAAGATATTAATAGGAACAGTTGCTAACGAGTTATGTGAAAGATCTATGCTAGTAAGAGCTGTCAGGTCAGCAAATGTGTCGGGTAGAGCACAGATCTTGTTTTGATGCAGCTTTCGTGGTATTTAGTAGAGTGCATCGAAAACAAGCAGTGCAGACATACGTCAACGGACTTGAGTGATCCAAAGAGTGAGATCTCGTGCTGGATCTCGACGATCTCATTGTTCCATGCTTTCAACACTTGTAGGTCCTGTGCTTCAAACCATGCGGGACCTCCACGATGTCCGGGTCGTTTTCCTGGTGCCTCTGAGGAACCTATTGGGGGCTCCTGAGGCACTGACTTCAGCGCATCAGGCTTTACTCTCAAGTGGATCTCGAATAAAGCAGACGGCAGGCATGGCAATGAACGCGAGGCAAGATTGATCGAGCCTGTCGTGGAAATCTTGTCAGGTAAGCTTTCCGGGTGGAAGAGAGCACTAACGTCCACACCTGTACTGCGGGCACGCTCAATGGCTTCTTTCACAGACCACCGACCGAGATCAGCATTCTCGTCTACCTCTTTATTGGTCGAACTGCCGTCGGGAACAGCGTCCTCCAAGGTGTCGAAGCTACCAAAGCCTTGGCTGACGACGGGTCTAGAAACAGTCTTTTTAGCCTCTGCACGCTTGAGTGCGATGGCTTCTTTAATGCTGAGGGGTGGTTTGGAAGTTGGGATCTCTTCTTCGGGCGGAGCTCGACGGATCGGCTTGGAAGGCGACTTCGGGATCGACTTTGTGCGGACGCGAGGGGTCGATGGGGATGCTACTGCACTAGCGGATGGCTTGGATGGGGACGGTGCTCGAGAACGAGAAGTTGGAGGAACCAAAGCGGTTTTGACCGTCAGTCTGGAAGAGGAGACAGGCTGGGGCACACGAGACATGGCTTAGAGTGCAAACAAACAACGTACTAGAAAGAGACGGAGAAAAACAAAATTATGAGGCGGCAGTCAACCGAGATGTAGTACGACACGCGCAAGTCACGGCCAGACGAACTTCGAGTCGAACAGTGGTCACATGGAAACATTACGAAACTGCTGGCGACTAAAGTCCTCGAAATCGGGCGTATGAATTTACGAGTGAATGCATTGAACAACAAGTGTAGGATGTGCTTGCGTGGAAAGAAAGTGTTAAAAAGGGTGGGCTACTCATCACCCGTAGACCCGCCTTCTTTACTATCCTCGTTCGCATCGTCGTCTTCGTACAGATGCAGATTACTGGTACCTTGCTCCGTTTGCCGAAGCTCCGCGTATACCTCCTCTTCATCGCGTCTGTATTTCGCGAGATCGAAGTCGTCTGACCCGTCTCCCTCGTCTTCATCTTCAAACCACTCTGGGTTGTATTGGAACTGATCCCAGGTCAACAAAGCCATCAGAACCCGAGCCAAGACTTACCAGGTCTCTGCCACTCATTCCAGTTATCTTGCCGGCTGCGTGTTGCGCTTCCTTTGCTTTGCGCAATGCCTCTGCCTCTGCATCCTTCTTGTCCATCCGTGTCTTCTTCCAGATAGCAAACGTTTCAAGAGTAACTGGAGTGAGATTGGAACCTAGTTTGTGCCGCTAAAAGAGAATGAGGACTTTGGATCTTCTTGCGGCATAGATGTCTACCTCTGTCTCCAGGAACTCCTCGAGTGATATGACGTTGGCTTTTGCGGCCTCCTCCGCAGCCTTTCTCTCAGACTTCAGGACAAAGCCGGGAGGTAAAGCGTGCCGGTACTGGCACTTCTCCCCACCGTTTGGACATTCCCAGAACCATCCAAACCTACAAAATGAACTCAGGGTGCAGTGAGTGCCGAGAAAGATCGCGTACTTCTTTGTTTCAATAGCTTCGATGAAGTATTTGCAAACAATCTACACATGTGTATGAGTAAGGCATACTGAGGGCCATTATTACGCACGTCTGTTGTGGTTCGCGGATTGCCATGCTTGGACAACACTACACTTCGCAGTTTCGCCTCATCCCAGCTCTCCATCGTGTCTGTGATATTTGTTTCGACGCACGTTAATATCCATGGCGGAAAAAGACACATCTCTACGAACCCTTCATCTGCTCCTCCCGGCTGTCTGTGTAGAGGTTCTTCTTCTCCACTTTCCGGCCAACATCGAGATCATGGCTAAACTTGCACTTTCCACCCTTGTCACAGTTCCCAGCCTTGTAGAACGCGCAGAGAACGGTTTTGGGATCAACACCGAAAGGTACTTTCTGCGCCTGCACGGGCTTGAACATGGCAGCTTCCTCCTTCTTGCGCTTCTCCTCCTCCAGCTTAGCCTTAGCTCGTAACTCTTTTTCCTTCTCTTTTGCGAGTGCTTCCCTAGATTTCCCTGCCATGGCAGCCTGTGCCTGGATCTGTTGCACCTGTTTCTGGACCTTGTGTGACTTGTTTTTCTACGAAACCATCACTGTCAATGTCGATCGATTCGCGGAAACGAGCTTGCGCGTACATTCTTCAAGCCAAAGGTCTTCGCAAGGAACCTTGATTAGTTAGTCCAAGATACGAACCACGAGTGATTAGATCACCTTGTCCTCCTTTACCTTGGAAGAGGATGGCGCATTTTGTTTCTTTGGAGGCATTCTGGGTGTTACTAAGAACTGCTGTCTTCCTTGAGCTCTTTAATCTGCTTTGGAAGTGGTGGGGAGCTGATAGTAGCGCCGCGGTCAGCCAGGTCGTGGAGGTCCTGTATGATGGGTTAGTAGGTGAGGCCCAGCCTGTGTCACAGCCACGGATATTCGCAGTGAACCATATCGCTTCACATGACCAATCCATGATAGTCACTGAGCGCTGCACCCTGCACAACGAAGCGTTACCCACAGCCATCCGGGTAAGTTGTAATGGAGCGTATTGCCTCGAAGCGGCGGGCGCGGCTACGCATATATAGAATACGTCGCATCCTTTCTTCACACTGTGAAATCCCCTTGTTGCCGACTCAACAATGTCTTGGTTCCAATCGTGGAACTTCACCGGGTACTTGGAGAATCGACTCCCTACAGTGTCTGCGGGTCTATCACTGACGATTATGTGATTATCATGCCCTTTTTCGCCTCTTTCCTGATTTAATCGTAACCCTAGTGTCTTCTTGATACTGACTGGTCAAGTTGGGCTGTACTTTTGGAAGTCGCCCATTCATAGTCGTGATCCTCTTTGGATCAAGGGCGTTGTGGGTAACGTCAAGACATGTAGAGAGCATTAGCGTTGACATGCTATGATTGTAGGTCATATTCGTCTGGTCAGTTTTCAGATGCCAGTAGCCCAAGGATCAACTGATGAAAATAGGATGATGCAAGCTTCAGCAGTGTAAGTGAGTTGATGCTTAGATGTTGATCCCTCTAGAATTTATGATACAAGTGCACTGGTCTGCCACATGTCTTTTCTTGCCCATAGTAGTGCTCCTACATTCAACAAGGAGATGGTCAATGAATATCTATGGTATGTAAATTGTTCTTCAGTGCCCATGAAAACATAATTCTTGGATATTGTTGACAGGGAGTGGGCAGCATATGTTGGAACAAGTGTAATATAGGGGCTTCATGATCTATTGCAGTGACTAACCTGTAAAATTCAGGCAACAATGGGATGTCTTGTTCATGCATTTTTCATTAGTCGCATCTACCTGTGTGAGTAGCAGAACTTGTTCATTCCAGATATATGATGATTAATAATGCATCTAGTGGAAACCAATCCAGTTCATGCAAGAATCTCAATAATGCTTGTATGTGTAAATTAGTGATTATTTAGTAAATGATGCTAACCTGTTTCAGTGCATCATTCTAATCCTTGAAGGATGTAAGAATCATATACCATTTGGTTAAGAAGTTATATTGATTTTACAAATAGCCTTTGCATTTGTCACAGTGCTATATTTGTAAGTGGTTCATTGCAAAATGAATAAATTCAACTAATCCTTAAGTACTATTATTAGCCTAATTCCCAATTTAGGATTCCCAGCTTTGATCATAGCTGCAAGTTCCATCTTTGCTAGCAGGTTGCTATATTTATTGAACATAATAGTGGCCAGTGCCTATATGGTTGGGACTCTCCATTCTAGCAGATATCTCAATTGCTGGATCAATATGCCATGTTTTGAACAAAGGCAGTCCTTTTGTATCTAGGAGGTTAGTGGTGCCAGATTAAGTCATGATCTGGAATAAGCTAACTTATTGATGTATAGTTTGAGCTTGTTAGTTAAAAGGCTCACAGAGTTTTGCATCAAGACTGGGCTGATAACTGGGTATATGACATTAATTCTAAGGTAAATATGCTGCTGATCATAGATATTGATACCAGTCTAGCTGCTGGGATTACAGTTGCCCTTGTGAGCATTTGCTTTGAATTCTGCTAGATTGATTGACCAAAAAAAACTCAAGTGGACAGCAGCTCAGCTTGACTCAGGACATTTGTTTATGAGTTTTCCAATGGGTGGCAGTGAGTGCACTAGTTTTCATCATAGACTTCTCTTTTCTCAATCATACATTCTTTCAAATAGTTTATGCAATGTGCTTCATGACCAAGTTTGTATCATGCTACTATTTTTTTTCCCAAGTCTAACATTTGTCATATCAAGCTTAATTGCTAGAGAATCATATTTTTGTCATATCTTGGTAGAGAAAGATGATGAATGCCTGGGAATGGCAACAAGAAGCATTGTTTTTGCTATTCCTGAGGGTTCTGGAAAGGTATGTGCTTTAACATGGTGAACTTTTAAAGTACAGAAAATCTTATACTTTTTAGGATGAAAGTCTTTCTTCTGAAGTGAACTAATAATGATCACTAGAACATGGTAATTCTATTTTGTTTAGTGTAGTAGATTCACATCAGTTTACTTTCCTCTGATGAGTCAGAGGTACACCATTCCATGAATGGACACCATGACAAGAGGGAATAAGCTGCCAACATTCATGAAGAATGGATACTCAACCCGCCTGGTGGATCCCACACACCAAGCTCTTTCTTTATCTCCTGAATTTCTTGGTCCCATCTCTCTTCCCAGTACACTGTCAGAAGACATCTGGCACTTCCGCCACACCTGATTCCCCATGGTACAAATTCGTGCCAGAGCCTATCACGATGTGCCTCCTTCATCTTGACAGAGGCTCCAAGTGCTAGGGCAGTCATGGGCAACCTTAGATTGGCAAACTCAAATGCTTTGAGGGCGAGTTCTGGTAGAGCAGAGACACGAAGAGCAAACAGAGCGTGATAGAAATCGTGAGTTTCGCGATAGCGCTGCATGACGTAGGCAAGTTCTGGGTCGTCAATATACCGAACCTGCTGGTATCATGAGAAGGTCCCCAGTAACGACAACCAAGAAAAAAGAGAGGGCGAACCGGCTCTCGAGAATCAGGGGTGACGTTGCATATTTCAAGCCATCTTGTGTATTCTCTTCCAAACGTTCCGTCCGGAAGTGCCTTTAGCCTTTGTAAGTCCAGGGTCTTTAAGCTAATGCGCGGGCGGTTTTTGAGAATCCTACGTCCTTCTGGAGAGTCCAGCATCGTGTCACGCAACCTTGGCAACATGGACCCTGCGGTAGTTTCGCCAAGAGCGGCCACCATGTCTAGAGCGTATTAACAATGGCGAAATATTCTTGGGGGGAGGCTTACCGCCGCGCCTTGGGTCCATGAATGCCACGAGGGCGGAGCCTACGGTGAGGAAGGCATTCTCAAAGGCGTTGAGGGGAATGTGACCTGGGTAAGCGGGGGAGTGATGCAACAATGAGCTGGTCCGGAATGTGCGGGACGCCGGTATGAGGGTGCGATGATTGCCAACAACATTGCCAGAGAGACGAATGCAGAACCTCGCACTGATCGTGCTAATAGTCATGGTTGAACTGGTTCAGAGCGTTCAATGTTCAGCGCTTCAGCTTGCACCAGGTAGGACCCTAACCCTATAATAGGGCGTGGCGTACCCTTACACGACGACTACCAAGACGGGCGTCGGGCATCACAAGTATGCACCAAGCGCGCGCATTATATTAGGCGCATGCTGAATCAGGATCCGAGGGCCACGAAGATTCTAAGTGTGGAACTTCGACAACCAAGTGTGGACGTTCATTAATCATTCCACAATGTCAAAGCGTCAGTTTTTGTCTCACCCATATAAACCAGGTCCCACTATCTGACCTGTCTGATAGTGGGTGCTGTCCATCCCCTCACCCAGTATGCAATCTAAGCATCCCGACGCCATATCTCGCAACCTCCGCATCGCTACTGAAAACGACACTTTTCTACTCCCTGGTCATCATTTGAAACCCGACACTCGCCGTTTTGCTGGAATATTCCCCCTGGAAGTCCCAGAAGCCGTCTCTATTGACTGCAGTGACGCCACACACAAAGAACACAACAGCGATTCCGATGACCCCTCACGATGGGAATTCGTCTCCGCGCTCGATAAGGATATCTCCACCACTCAAGTTACATCAGTAGAAAGCATGGACGAAAGTTCAACCCTCAGCACAGCAGAAGAGATTATTGCTTGGTATCGTGCAGTTCATGGTAGCGACCGTGCGCCCGATTCTGCCACGACGGGGATTAAAGAGAAGGGGCCTCTTCAAGTCCCTGACGACCAGCGATCAATGTACACACTTGCTACGTCAGCGGATGCCCTGTCCACTATGGACATGATGTGGAGACCGAAACCCAAAGTCCACATGCGTCGCACCGATCAACGAGCGCTCATCCAGGCTGTGCGTTGCCCTCATGCCCATATAAGTTATTGGGCACAGTATACTGACGTAACAACTATAGCAAAATCAAGCGTTTGCAATGATGGATGATGCCGGTTTGAAGCCCACAAATAAGATCCAATGTCGCCGTCGGGGATGTGCAGATATTCTGCCGGGCGTCGACGCCCTCAAATACCATCTCCATATACATAATATTGCGGACACGGCTGCCAGGTGCAATGATGCTTCCCCTTCCGCAGCGCGCAAATTTCCCCCGGTTGAGTGTACTACGTCCAATTCAAAAACGTCGAAGAGATGTCACTCTCGTTCGAAATCCTCTCTCGGGACGCAGCAGAGCCGTTCGACGACTTATTCCCCCCCAAGAAAGCTTTCCGCTGGCGGTCTCCTTCCTTCACTTTTCTCCCCACGGGAGAGTACCCCGGACATTCAACATGTTCCTAATCTCACAGCTGTCGCTAAGGCCCTTGTCTCTGATCCTAGTCAAAGCAAGTCAGCTGCTCCTCTTCCCGTGCGTAACGTGACACCTTCCACGTACACCTCGACGTCCTCCCGTGGCCGAAGAATGAGGAAGGAGAGCAAGGTTATCTCTGTTGGCGCTCATTGTAGCCCCAGCATCACTATGTTGCTTTCTCCGCCTACTTCTCCAGTCATGCAGAGCCGTTTTGTGCTTACTCCGCACACAAACTCGCCTATGTCACCTGCGCTTGATCCCGCCACGGATGGCGAGGATGAAGATCACATCTTTATTCCAAACGAGAACGCACATCCGGTTTCTGAAATGCTCACGAGGTCGCGGAGCCCAATAAGAGCGCTCAGTCCAACGCGGGCTATGAGCCCTATTCGAAGTAAGGGTATATTCCGATCCAGTTGAGTTACATTGCTGATGATATGTTGTTGTAGATGGTATTAGACGTATTCTATCTATTGGGTATTCTGTTGATTTCACCGATGAGTGAATTGCAACGGGACTCCGTTGATTCTGTCACAGCTGGCACTGTGTGTACATTTACATCCCTATATCGTTTCTCACATCTCTGCAAGTTTTTCATCACTCATCGATCATCGATCATCATTGATTCACATGCTTCACCTTCACTCGCACTCAGCATATACCGCTCGATAACATGGTTACTGTATGATTGTCTTACTTACCTGTTTATTTTTCAACATGTTAATTAGTTGTCAACTTGTTGTAATATCACCCTGTGTTGATTTTACAGTAGTTCCGTTGATATTTTAATGTGGCCTGGCCAAACACTCACTCGCCTGACAACGGAAATAGGAGGCTGCTAAGATATGAGTCATAATTAACGAAACTATATCCATATCACAAGCTCCGCTGAATCAGCATCGTGATCCACAGCATAGACAACAGCTTCGAGAGATCAAACTGTTCCGCCCGCCTTGCCCGCACAGGTTCTTGAACAGTAGGGATGCTTCCCGAAGCGGGGCTTTGAGCGACAAAACTACGAAAGTGAACGCAAAATACGTGATATCAGTGGGATGAATAAAAGATTGGGGGTTGAAGTACACACGCTGCACATCTTGGTCGCTTCCGCAGCGCATGTTCGTCCACAGTAAGGGTGACCTTGGAACTTGGGTCTTACTTGACAGAACTGAATTGACCATCGATCAGGTTACGTGTCGCTTTGGGCAGGTTACTCGATCATACCTCACAAAGTCCACCGCCCTGAGATAAATGTATCTGTGGGCTGGCGAATCCGCTCCCAGATGGTAGAATGGGTGCAACAGAGAGACGCTGCGCATCCACAATAGAGATCGGTTGAGTGGGAACGAGGGAAGTAAGGTCTTGAACTGATAAACGAGTACTCTCTCGTTGGGCAGTGGGAATATGCGATGGGTTGTCCCGTTCTTGGCGGAGCTCCTCCCGAAGCCTCACGAGGGCTTTTCCAAGTTCATTGCGGCCAGAGTGATCAGCGCCGATTCCCCAAAAATAGTCACGCGGCGAATCCTAGAGTAGATGAATCCAAGGCGGGACGAAACGATAGGACTCCTCTCACCTCGACGAGGTCAGCGTCACCCGTTCCTAGAAGTAACGCTTTAAGGTCGGGATGTTGAGTAAATTTGAGGCGAAGAGCAACTTCCATCTAAGTTTACACGACGAAACCCGGTTTGTTCAGAAAGCATGCAGTCAAGAGAATTGACGGTACCTTCTGGATGTTTACTTGCCTCCAATCCGAGCGCACCCATTTCTGGTACCGATGAGCTTCATCAAAAGCCAACATTGGTCTTTCACCACAGTTCCGAACCCGCTCCGCGATCTCGGGATGGTCATCCAGGAACTAAATGAATAGCCATCGAGGTCAAAGTGCAAGGCCCAGCGTCAGCACCTACATTCGAGAAATTTACAACGCGTACCTTCAGTGCCTGAAATATGTGTTCGCTTGTCGGATACCTCTTCCCCTTGTATATAACTTCATGTGGCGAAAAGTTGGTGAATTCATAGAATGGGTCGTTCTTGTCGTAAAATAGGATTGGCGCCGTCTTTGATGTTCGGAATGGAGCTATGGATGCCCCGAAGGGAGCAACAGGAGCTGTGAGGGGTGGATAGTCCGACTCTGTGCTATCACTGGTAGAGACACTAGGCGATGGCAGTTTCGGGTAGGTGTTGCTGAATGATACATTAGCTGGAAAATATGGGAGACAACCCGTCACACCTTGGAGTATAGTACTGTGTTACGGGCCTCTGTTTTTGTCTGCCAGAGGCAGAGACAGATTGAGGTGTTGTTGGCCCTCCGAGTCCAAAGAGTTTCATGATCCGACGGGCGTCTAGCATTCCGAACGTGATCACGAAGATTGCAACGAGTAGATAGAGAATTTTGAAGATATACGGGGTGATGATCAAGTCAGTGTAAGCTCAGATGATAGTTTACTTCACAGCTCACGAGAAGAGAGTCCGTTATAAAGCTTCTCCGACAAGGCGATGAGTTGACACCCTTCACGACGCAAATATCTCGGAATGATGGAGTTCGCCACGAGGGGGAGCCGGATAAGCTAGAAGAAGGCAGGCACCAGAATGACCCAGCTCATTCGTTCTCCCAGACTGCGCACAACTTGACAAGCCATCCATATGCAACGTGCAACCTCTGCAACGTGTTTTGCCAGGCTGCGCCTTACTCCATCTTACTCACTTGCCTTTTCTGGGCGGCCTAGAGGCTACAGCCATCAACGGCGTGGACACTGCATGGTAAGCACACGACTCGCTTCATGTGCGTGGGACGAGTGGTTGAATGGGCTCAGAGAAATTAATTGCAACATGGAGGCACTCGTCGCTGTCAATTGTGCTGTATCGCGAAGACCGCGGATAAGGTTGACTAATCGCCCACGTCGTGACAAGCAACCTGTACGACACGGGTCGGTTCACTCTCATTGTCAGTGCCGATGGGGTGCAGCGGGGGTGAGGTGCGCCATGGGCAACATATAATATCTCATCTATTCTTGCTCGTTCCTTCTGCACAAATCGCTGTCTCAGGATCATGGCTTCTCCCTACAAAGATGAATGGGTAAAGCTAGTGCCTCCTGATGAGTTTTCTCTAGATAACCCAGTGAACACCTCCACTGGGCGACGAAATCGGCTGGTCCGACTCGATAGAGATAACCCCAGCTTCGCTGAAGGTGTGTGAACATCCTTGCTTTCAGCCAGTTTTACTTAAACCAGGTCGATGTATGTTACATATATAGTAGAGCAGCTCTTCGTCAAAGGGTGGCGTCATCGTAAAAAAGCAAGGCCCGACATCCAATATATCTTTAAGGTTCTCTGGCCAGAACCGGCGCTCGAACCCTATCTCAACTATAGGTATATAGTTACCTCTCCTTCCCATTGGCGAACCCCTATCCCTAATATATTGCAGGGACCAAGTCCAGGCCACTCTCGGAGCTAGAGACAAGCGAGGAAACGAGAAACTCCTTTTCCACGGCACTAACCGTGCATGTCTAGTAGGGGAGTCTTCAGCCAGCGTGCTCCTCTGCGGTCTCAAACAATGCTATCTATGCTCCATCCTACGCAGCTCGTTTGATGTGAGCAAGTGTGGTAGGTTTATTCGCTCGCTTCTCTTCACCTGCTCCCATGTGCCTATCAGGTTCAAAGAATTCGTTCAAGCGGTATGTGAAATTACGTTTGAAAAAGGTATATTTTGATGGCGGTTCAGATTCGGACACGGCATCTATACCACATCCTGCTCCTCGAGTATGTCCTCTGGGTTTACTGCTAGCGCTAACTATGGTGCTTATACATAACAGAGGCAGATGATTATATCTCCAGTCTCTCTGAAAGTGCCTCTCTGCGAGTAATGATTCTCAGTCGCGTTGCTGTAGGAAAGCCCTACAAGAGATATCGAAACGCTCCCGACCTAATCGCACCACCGCCTGGATACGACTCGGTATGCGATGGTGCCCTGCACGATTATCTATCTAACCTTTCTTTTTTACAGATCGCTGGAGAAATTGGGTGGGACTTGAATTATGAAGGTTCGTCGGGTCACGTACGCAGTTTTCCAGGTCCGTGAACGATGATCAATATTTAGAAACCGTCACCTACGATAATGACAGTGTGCGTCCAGCGTATCTGGTCGTATATGGGGACAAGCCAAAACGTGCACCAAATCTGAAGGCATTTGTGCGGATGCTGTTTAAGACGCCTCTCGTGTCATGACCGCTGAAGCTCAAGGTCACGGCAAGCCAACTGCCAGTACATGGCCCTGCTGCTTACTACTGTCGCAACGATTACACGAGTATTTATACGGATGTTTATCTACTATGTATTGATACCCGCATACTTCGTATCATATTCATATCCACGATTGTACTATGACACATGTATTTTAGTAGTGCCTTATTCTCACTGTATCTAAGCGTGAGTTGCATATCAAGGACCTAATGTCCGAATATTGCGGTATACCGCGGTAGGCTACGGTCGGTGGCCGACGTGACGCAGCTTGTCATACTATCATTCCAATTGTAACACTCATACAAACTGCTGAGCCGTGCAATTCGAGTGTTTCAGATCACCACAATCCAGGCTCAGCTCGTGCAGCCGGTTTTCTGAGGTGGGGCTGAATGTACGTTCGAACCCTCTCATCGAAATTGTGACCTCATGTGACAAACATTTGCGTTGCGCCGAAAACAGGCGACTTTCCATGTTCTTAACACTGCACGCTAGTCAAAACCAATAGGTCTGAATACATATATCAGAGCCAAGAGGTGTAGAAGGCATGTACTGATTTTTTGCACATTCAACCTGGTCTGTATTCATTACCTCCAGACCCTCAGTGAATGCGTTGCGCGAAAGTAGAATGTGAGCCTCTGCTAGCGCCAATTATCGGTAGTACAGGTACCGCCCCCGTTGCATCGCATCTACCTTAGCCGGTAGCACAGATATGCTGTGTTGTCCACAAAGTCACCGTCTCCATTACCGCGTGTCGCGTATGGTCAAGAATGCAACTCCGGATCAAAGCGTACTGATACTTGCACGTGTTCAATATTGCCATGCTCAAGGTGCGGCTGCCTTGTGCCGAGGTCGAGGTGGGGTTTACCTCGGCAACTACAAACACAGACTTCATCCAGCCACACTGCGAACAATGGCGGCAAAAATGAGAAACTCCCCAACCACGAAGTTTATCCAACCCTCGCGGAGAACACGCGCTAATCGCATTGCTCGAGGAGTTATCACACCGCGCTACGTGCTCGTCCTATGGCTATAAAACATCCCCTTCCGCCCAGCGCATCAACAACCATCCTTCTTGTCTTATCCGCACACTCGAGTTGCTCTTGACGAGCGATTGCTGACTACCCACACCAATCTCGTTCACACATCGACTTCCTTCGGAGAGAAAGCAGGCACTACCTAGTTCGATATGAGTGCTGCACTTCCACCCATGCACGCTGCACTCTCTGTGCTTGGCACGATGGCTGGTCAATACCTAGCCGCGCAAAGTGCCCAGGCACAATCAGCTCAGGCTCAACCCCCGCAAGCGCAGCCAGCGTTTAATGCCCCAACCCGTCGACAGACCACGACGAATGCAGCCAGTCTTTGTGATGTATGCCACTCTCCTGACGCATGTGGCACCCTCCATTGATTCCCCTTGCAGGTTTGTCACGCGAAACCCAAATACTTTGATGGAACGAAGACCCATTCCTACTGCGGCAAGACATGTGCTGCCAAGGTTCAGAACAAGACTGCGTCAGGCGGTAACCCTTCTGCGAGGGGAAAGACCGCCAAGGCCGCCCCTCGTGCTAAAGCCAACATGTGTGACGTAGGTTGCCTTCGTTGTCAATCTCCGTAAACCGTGATGGTGATGTAATACCGTACAGTATTGTCACAAGCAGCCCAAGTACTACGATGGGAAGACGACTCACTCCTTCTGTAGCAAAACTTGCGCGCAGCAAGCAAAGGCTACAGGCGCTGCAGGAGGAGGAGCACCCGTAGCACCCTCCAAGTCCGTAGTCCCGCGATCCAATCTAGTCAATGCAATACTTACGGCTCTGCGCTTCAGACCACTGAAGAACGGCTGCCTGCTGTGCGGGAAAGCCGTCAAGAAGGGCCACTTTTGCAGTCAGGTGTGCACTTCGAAGGCGGAAAAGAGCGCGCCACTACTGCTTGAAGTCCACAATGCGCATAACACCTTCAAGAGCGGTATGCTATAATAACTTAGTCAGTGCCCAGAGGTCTGATAGTGCGCAGTTGCCGACCAATTCAAGACCTCGTGGCGGCACCAGACACCTTGTCCAACTGTACGCCGAGTGTACAAAGTCATTGGACACCCTACTTCTATCGCGAAATACGAAGCATATCGGTGGGTGACGATTCTGCCATTCACACACACTTCTCGTCTTACTCATGACCACCGACAGGACGTCTGTCGAGACTCGAGGCAAATTTGCAGCTGCCGGACGGTCTCCTGGAAACGAAAACCGTCGTTGGCACGGAACGACGAGGGAATGTCTTCTGGGGGACAGCGGGAACACCACCCTCTGCTCGTCGACATCGTGCTCTCTCTGTAGTATCATCCGTACATCGTACAGTTTGAATCTCTTCGGCAAGAAGACTGGTTGGGGAAGGCAAGTGACCGGTTTCCTGTGACGAACAACGTGATGACCGTGAAGGATGGCAGGTTCGGTGCGGGCATCTACACGTCCTCGACCTCTTCGAAATCCAACGACTACTCGAGCAATGTCAAGCCTTCGAGGCAGAAGGCGATACTTCTCAACAAAGTTGTCGTCGGGAAAGGATATAAGATGACACAGGACAACTCAAAGCTGACCGCACCTCCACCAGGCTATGATTCGGTGTGTCTTCATAGCATTTTTGGTTGATCGTTGCAGGCTAACTGGCCTGGACGATTCAGGTTCTTGCTGAAGTTGCGCTCGGGGGTTCCTTGAACTACGACGAGCTTGTCTGCTACGCGGAGAATGCAATCAGACCATCGTATCTTCTCGTTTATGATGCCTAAGGGTGATCTCGCAAGCTATCTATATCGTCATACCTCTTAATTTATACTCTGTACCTTGCACATATTCATGTTATATTTTGGCGGAAGGTTTATTTATTGCTTTGGTCCCAAAGGTTCCAAGGCAAATATAATCCTCGGCCGTAAAACGTACAGTCTGAGTGGGGGAGTATGCGTGGAGTGTGGAGTGTGGTCATCTAAGGAATAGGACCATGGCAAGCTAGCGATAATGTAGATGGTGGATCAAATCCATGACGATGGGATATAAAATTAAGCGGTCTAGAAATATTTGAAGCAGCAGTCATGTTTAGTTTACAATGGGAACCAAAAAAAAAAATTTAGCGTACAGCTTCCTTGAGCCAGGTGATGAGGTCATTACGGTCCTTTTCCTTCTTGAGACCCGCGAAGGCCATCTTGGTACCGGGAATGTACTCCGAGGTGGAAATATCCATGATTGGTCTAAATACCGCAAGAAAAAAACATACCTTTTTAGGGTTCTCGAGATAATCGAACAGTGTAGACTCGTCCCACACAACACCCTTGTTCACATTGGCAGAGGTGTACTGGTAGCCTGGCACTTGTCCAGTTTTACGACCGATAATCCTGGGTGCAAATTAGCAAACAGACACCGAGCTGAAGTCGAGTCGTTCTTACCCGTGCAAGTTGGGTCCAACTATATTGGGCTCACCCGCGCCAACGTTATGGCACTGTTTACAACGCGTCTTGAAGAGTCCAGCACCCTTGTTAGCGTCACCTGTGCCAGAGATCAACGCGAGTTTGATGGAGAGGTGTTGAACGAACCAGGAGCGAAAGGCATTGCGATAGTCTAAGTGGTGTGAAGAAGGCAAACAAAAACGGCGTTGAACCTAGAGTGACAGACCAAAGAGTCGAAAACGTTGATGCGGTTCGTGCTCAGCCTTTTTTTTTTCGCCTCAAATTAAATATTTATTCGAGGTCCCGATCGTGCCGGTTTGTTCCGCAAGCAATCCCGCTCCGACCAATCAGAGAGCTGCCGATTTTGCCATCCGGAACCAGGTTCAAGCGAGAGCGGCATTCTGTAATGAATACTCAGAAATCCGCGGAGATTCTACTACAAGCCCACGAACACATCTTTTACACAAATATTGTTTTTCTGAAATAGCTATACGAAGGGCCGCCTGCGAGTCACCGCATTATAGATACTAGCTTGCACTCGTTCAGCGACATCGTATTTGAACATTGACTAGGACATAAAGAGTGACTAGTATCATCAACAATAAATCTGACTAAAGGGTCATTGTAATGTCACTAAAAGACAAGAGGTTTCGCGTGCGGGTATAAAGAGATGGTTTCAACGTGGGTTCGATATGGTGGACAATATTGCACCATGCCTGCACAATTCAGACTTGTCTACCCCTGACTACCCAACGCATCCAATGCCGTGTCATATTGGGGGTACTCTAATCACCACCGGTTGACGGACGTACCGCGCAGACCTCCACACCAGCCATGTCATAACCAGCATGCCAAATGTTAACGTAAGTCTGCCAGATGCTCAAGTCAGAATAACAACACTCGATTTTCGTCAAATACCAACATTTCGATGACCGAGAGTGCTACGCGGGTGGTCAGCGGTGGTATCTACAGGTACTAACAATACACTCACCAAACAGTGCTTGCAACTGTCCGCAGTAGACGACTCCTTCGCAAGAATTATTCATGAATAGCGAGGGAAGGGATTTGTTGAGCGCCCCGGTGCCTGCAACCCAGAAAACCCACGTTACGAGCACCCATACTGCTTGCGTGCCAATCGACGCAATCGGACGTCGTGACCAGAGCGGGTCAAGAAAGAAAAGGGTATACGTTCCAGACGTGACGGTGGTCCAACATCCTGCAAACCTGCATGATGTCAACAAGGAAACGTGTTCATAGCTTGTGGCGGAATGTACTCACAGAAGGAAACGCACTCCTGTGCGTGTCGCTGAATCAGGTGCGTTGTCGTTGTACTTGTACTGTAGTAAAATCCAAGTCGCATCGGCAACCTATATGCAGTTATTTAGTAATCCAAGACACCAATGTGAATGAATCAACCTGTGCTAAGCTGCTGAACAGCAGAAAAATATAGATCACTATAGCACGTGTAAGCCACAAGTACCGCCATGAGCGGAACCAACGGCTAAGACTTACGTGGACCATACTGCTGAACACGAATTCCAGAAACCTTGTTGAGTGTTTTTGGATGGCGTCTGGAGTGTCGGTACAGCAAGTACAATGGACAGAAGTAAATAAGTGCCAGCATCGGGGTGACCGCCGCAATAATGCTTGAAATGGCGCTGGAGTACATCCTAGATTTATTGACATCGGGGGAAGCAGAAATATTGGCGCTACTTTGAAGGGCGAAGGAACCGGTGGCGAGAGCGGCGAGAATGCACAGGGAAGAGGCAAAGGGAAGCATTTCGACCAGCTTGCGGTTGAGTTGATGAGGCTCGAGGGACGACATGAGGAGAGATGAATGCGCACCGAGATGGTTTGGTGACGAGAAGCAGGCATAGATATGCTCGCTAATAAGACAGAAGCGGTCGCCACAGCACTAAGAGCGTGTGCTGCTAACGGCGAAGATTGAAGCGGCTCAGGCTCGAAAGTTGGAAGGCCTTGCATGGTTTAGAGGTCAACCAGTTTCTTGGGCTGAGGCATGATATCCACGCTGATTCACGACTGCAGGTAGAAACGTGTTTGCAGCGTTGCTTCTCGTGACTTGTCCTCCCAAAGACAGCCAACCGCAATTTTGCATATTGGCCAGACTAGGCTCTGAGAGATATACGGTCTGGTTACCTGTCTGTCTGTAAAGAAGTCTGCTCGGTGTCTGAGTACTGACAATACCACTCTGGATCTACGGGCCACACGTTGTCGAGTGAGTTACAACGGTTGCCGAGAAACGCCTGGGTCGTGCGGCCGCCTTTGGTGACGGCGCAGCCCACCAATTTGAAGGCACAGTAGTCTGTGACGGAGATACAGGGCAACCGCGTCTTGTGTGGAGTTCAGCTGACTGGATGCGGGGATTGTCAGACTTCTGGCACAGATGAAATGGGTCCGCGAACTTTTCGCGGCGACCTAGTAATAACTTACGTGATCATGACCTCGCTGTTCTGCGCTTGAAGTCTTGAATTGCTCAGCCTGCCCTTCGAAATTTGCGGTTGGCGACTACAACTCTAGTGCTCTTTCACTAGTTCACCCTCGGCTTCGCTTTGCAGATCAGTGGCTAGTACGGTGATAGTGTCTAAGATAGCCCAAACGTCTGATGACTCAAAGAATTAGTTACCAACCAGGAATGGTTAACAACACTGCTTCAGGGATCAAGCCTCAGAAACTGTACGTACTTTCGACAAGCATGGCGTATATGTTTTGATATAAATCTTGCGTATCTTGCAGCTGCGTCAGAGACTGAGTCACTCCATGGCTGATATATGTGGAGACAACGTCGGTGCTCCAGGTGTTCATTCTTGCAATGGTCCTCTTTCCGGAAGTTCAGAAAAAAGCACAGAGTGTTATCGATGCCACGGTTGGAACTTTGAGGCTGCTAGCGTGGACTGACAGACCCTCGTCGGGGTATATTGATGCTGTCCTACTGAGAAACGTCGAGGCGGCATCTGTCATGCCTGTGTGTAAGATGTTTATCATCACTTCCCCCATAGCGACTCCGCATGCTACTATGAGTGTGACGTGGGTACTTTAATAGCACCTTTTTCGCGGGATTTCCAGTTTATCCGAATGGTTCCTAGGGCTCAATGTGATGCCAAACATCAGGTGCGTCTATTGTGGGCTCTACTATTCGTTCTACTGACACAAGGCCTAGGGTGATACTCACAGTGAGGTGAGGTATCCAAGCCCTTTTGATTTCGTTCCCGAACACTTCTCCAAGCGGATACAGAGGGAAATTTGAGTCAAGATAACGTCGGCTACGCTTTCGGATTTGGCCGAAACGGTTAGCACTGGCCGTGTGCAATAAGATCTGAGATAACACATTGACTATTAGGGTATGCGTGGGACGGCCTGTCGTTGATGGGCCTCCCTCTGGTGTTTGGTGTTGAACCGCAGTGGTCAAGCGGGTTTGCGATGCGCGCTGTTGAAATCTCATGGTGAATTGATAGAGTTTAGACTTACCCACCTTCATCCGTTCCCGTTCATGGTGACCATCCAATGTTTGGCGTATTTCGGATCACCAAACGACTGGCCAGGAAAAAGTTTGACCCCGTACCTGGTTAATCTTCCCGTGATCATCAACACGCGCTTGTGCAAATTGGGTGGGCTTATCGCTATCATCGCAGTTACTTTTAAACAAGGTACGAGTTTCATTCGCATTAAGAGGGAGGGAGAAAAGAAGCTAAGCTTTTCGGATCCCGCTTACCTTGTCCTCACTCTTCTCTTTGACCAGTAGGATGGCCCGGCTGGAGCCTAACCACAGTATTCCCGCTGAAATGGTGACAGACGACCGACGTCTCTCCTTGACGGCCTCCCTCGAAAAGAAGGATCCGATACCTGTCGACGACGACGACGACGACGATAGTGCTCATGAAGGACTCGAGTTTCCTTCAGAGGAAGAGTTGGCTACTCTCCGCCGTGTGTCCGATGCCATTCCTTGGGCCGCATATAGTGAGTGATCTCTTAGTTCTACCCACCTATCCCAACCTTTGTCGTAGTGATTGCTGTCGTTGAGCTGGCTGAGCGTTTCTCGGTGAGCACTTCAATTATCCAGTGAGAACGAGTCTCCCTCCTCTAATCTCTGACGTTCTCAGTATTATGGTATGCAAATTCGGTCCTTCTTCGTCTTGTCAACGCTCCATATTCAATTGTCACCCAATCGAAAGGTGCCAGCGCTGTCTTTGTAAGTTTACATGCCGGATTCGCCGTTCCACATGTTCAGGCACTCAAGTACTCACACTTTGACAGGTGAACTTCATTCAGCAACCACTGCCACCCGGCTCTCGCACCGGTGCTGGTGGGCCGACTGGGCAGTCCGGTGCACTTGGATATGGCCAGCAGATGTCTACTGGTTTGACTACATTCTATCAATTTTGGTAGGCATTTGGTGTCGGTTTTCTTATCCCGCCGTAGCCTGATCATGTTAGGTCATACATCTGTCCTATCGGTGGTGCCTACATCGCTGACACCTATTGGGGACGTTACAAAACTGTTTGCTGGAGCGTGGCTCTGGCTATGCTCGGACATGTCATCATGATCATATCTGCAATCCCCGGTATTATCGGCGGGAAGGCTTCACTTGGGTTGTTCATATTGTCACTCGTCGTCACGGGCACAGGAGCTGGCGGGTTCAAGTCTAATATCTCCCCGTTGGTCGCTGAGCAATATCGACGCACGAAACCATTCATTGCTACCACTAAATCTGGCGAGCGTGTCATTGTTGACCCTATCTTGACGACGTCGAGAATCTATATGGTACGTGTTCCTCCATCACACCCCGCACAAGTATATCTATCCTCACCAATCCAGTACTTCTACCTCTTTATCAACATTGGCGCACTCATTGGCCAAATTGGCATGGTCTATGCGGAAAAGGTAGATGCTTTCCTCGCTTTTGATCGCCGCTTTTAAGCATCGTATGACCTCGTAGTATGTGGGTTACTGGCTCGCGTATACACTCCCGACTGCCGTCTTCTTTATCTCGCCCCTCTTCCTCTGGTGGGGTCATGGACGATACCGCGTTTCCCCTCCCACTGGCTCCGTGCTGGGCACTTCGTTCCGTCTTTGGCGACACGCACTTAGAGATTGTTGGAGCTGGAACCCTGTCCGATGCATCAGACAACTTGCCGCAGATGATTTCTGGGAGAATGCTAAACCCTCGAAGGTGGTCGGTGAGAAGCCCGAGTGGATGAATTTTGACGACAACTGGGTCGACGAGGTCCGGCGTGGCTTCAAGGCTTGCGGCGTCTTCGCGTGGTTCCCGATCTACTGTACGCGGACCCCTTATCTCGTGTGAATGCCCATGACGTTTTGTGTGCGCAGGGCTCTGCTACAATCAGTTGAACAACAATTTGACCTCACAAGCTGCCACTATGAATACTCACGGCCTGCCCAATGATGTCTTGTCGAACCTGGACCCTTTCGCACTTATCATTTTCATCCCTATCTGCGATTTACTGGTAGGCTGCAAGCCACAGTCACGATGTCAACTCATTATCTCTCCTCAGATATACCCTGCACTCGCAAGAAGGGGTTGGAAATTCACCGCTCTCAAGAGGATTACTTGGGGCTTTGCCACTGGAACTTCAGCCATGATTTGGGCAGCTGTCGTCCAGCACTACATTTACAAGGCAAGTCGTGTAGTATATTCCAATTCAGGCATGTTGAATGGACGATTAGACGAACGCATGTGGTGATTACGCAAGTACTTGCGTAGACTCCCAAGGGAATCCAATCGTCTCGCCTTTGAACGTCTGGATCCAAACCGGATCGTAAGCAGAGCACCCGAAGCCTTTTCGTCGTAGACTAACATATCGCTTGATCCAGATACGTCTTGATCGCGTTCAGCGAGATTTTCGCCTCCATCACCGGGCTCGAGTATGCGTTCACCAAAGCTCCGAAGAACATGCGCTCTCTGGTGATGTCCCTGTTCCTCTTCACGAGCGCTCTCTCTGCTGCGCTCGGCGAGGCTTTCGTTTGTCAGTGCAACTTTCATATGGGTGGCCAGAATCTAACCATTTCGTTCCCGAACAGCGTTGTCCGTTGATCCTTTACTCGTATGGAACTACACCTCTGTCGCCATCCTGGCGGGGGTCACTGGGATCGTCTTCTGGTTATCTGTCCGCAAACTTGACAAAGAAGAGGACACACTTAATAACCTTTCTGAGGGTCAATTTGGATCCTTCGAAAAACATGAAGCTCCTGTGGTGTACTAATCTCGTGACACGATATCTCATAGTCTCAGTGTTGGCGGGTTTCTTGTTACGTCCTTACGACGCAGTTTACGTGCTGTTCATATCTTTGATATCGGAACAGTAATTATCGCGATGCTCCCATACAGGCCTTATGTGGTAACGCTACGAGCGTTCATGCTAACATCGACAGGCATTTCCCGTGTATTCTGCGGGCATGACATAGGTGCACATAAGGCATGTGGGCCATAAGATGAAACACAAGCAACTACGAGCCACTTCAAGGAGCGAAGAGGGTGGTGAGGAACGCCTCGCCAGCAACGGACCCCGACTTCTTTTCCTTTTTTTCTTTTTGCACCTGACGGACTGGGTATGGAAATTGTGAGGATTGGCGCAAGACCGGGTATGGGGCACGTACGGAGCTCCTGTCTGCGGAGGACCTTGGCATAAGGGTTCAAGCGGAAGAGAACAGCCTTGTTGACCAAGGGGTTCTTCTTTTGTGTCCAGGGTCGTTTCTGGATCTTGGCGTGGGCGGGACGGACGACGGATTGGATCTCAGTGCTGTTAATGAGGCGGGTGACATCGGGGTTGGTGATCTTGGCGACAGGAAGGCTAGACATAAAAGAGTGAGAGGAGCATGTAGAAGGCGCGTGTCAACACCTACACGTAATCCTTCTTGAAGGCGGATGGGCTGTCAAAGGTACCGAAAACTTGGTCAAGCAGGGCAAAAGCAGTCTCGGTCCAGATGATGAAACGGCCAAGATGACCACCAGGAGCGAGCTGGAGAAGGTTCAGTCTCTTGACGTTGGCAAGTTCGACACCAGGGAGGTTGCGGAATGCCTTTGCGATGCCGTTGTCTTCGTTGTAGACGATGAGGGGACCTCTGCGTTGGCGGTACCGACGGTTGCGCATTTTTCCCTTTCCGGCACGGAGCTTACGAGAGTTGGTGACCTTGACGACATCTGCGTAAGCGTTAATGCTCTTCAAGAGGGCAACTGCTTCCTTGGTCTTCTTAAAGGATTCGACGGCAGCGGGGACGACGAGAGGCACCTCGGGGACCTGCTCGATGCGGTGACCACGGGCGAGAACGAGGGAGGGGAGGGCAGAAGCAGCGAGTGCGGAGACGGTAGCGAAGCGACGCTGGTTCTGGTTGACTTTGACATGCCACCTGCGCCAAGTTTTGGTAGGGGCGAACATGCGACCACCACGGCACATGTTACCAAAGGCAGCCTAAGAGGACGGTTAAGGGCGAGGGACGGGAAGACGGGCTGGATGTACCTGGCCAGAGCGGTGTGTTCCACCACCGCCGACACGGGGAATACGGGCGACGGCGCGACCGGTACCCCAGGACTCGGCGGAGGTCTGGTGGCCGGCCTTTTCGCTCACGGCGTAGGCCTGGCGCTTGTTCTTTGCAATGCTCTCTAAGGGGACGTGAACGGGACAGCAACGGACGGGGAGAAGAAGGACTGACTGTGGACCTGGGCAACAACATCGAGCCTGATGGGGGCGGTGAAGATGGCGGGGAGGGGGAGGGAGGAGGCGGAATCTGCGGAATGTACTGCGACGGTGGGTCTTGAGGCCATCGGGATGAAGAGAGAAAGATGGAATGATGTGGATGATACGCGAATTATGTAAATTAAAGTTTGCCAGTACCAAGCCACAGGTACAAACACGAGTAAACAAGGCTTTGGAACCTAACAAGAGCAAACAAAGCCAGGCGTTGTCCGCAAGGCAGGCACGTGTTTGGGAGGATATCAGCGCCGCCATGCCGCAGCTCAGATGATACAGTACCCTTGTTCAGCTTCAGATCTTATTCCGTATTCGCCTGGTGCGCTTTCTTTTCAACGCGCGAAATCATCCTCGTACAGAAAAATAGTAATGTACCCGCTCTCCAGCAATGACGAGCCGTTCCGCGCGTCCATTCGAGATAACCGTGGCATACCAACCCTCTTGTCTCCATGGGAGTTCCTCGAGGACTATGGCATCGTCCACCCATCAGGCTGTGATGTCTGCACCGCGTACATGAAGCACGTCGCCGATGCGAGCTACTCCCCCCATCAGCCCGCCTTTCAGATCGCCTTCCAGGATCGGAAGCGTGCCCGCGAGGATATATACAACAAGGGTGTATCCGAGGGCATTCGACGCCAAAAGGAGGAGGAGCGCGAACTGCGCGACAGTATCGAGCGCCATCGTCTCGAGCGCAGCCAAGCTCGCGAAGAGCTCTTCTCTATCCGTGCCCAGCTAGAGTCCAGTCGCGCTGATTGTGAGAGGCTCCAGGACAAACTCAGACTCGCCGCCGTCCCGACCGCCCCTATCCCAGAGCCTCCCACACTGGAGACTCCACCTGCATCTGTCATGACAAAGTCCTCTGCATCCGCGGATCCCGCCCCCGCTGCAGCCACCCCACCTGGGCTCACTCAGCTTCCCCAGCTACCTGATGCGGCATCTCCCACCAACACTTCCTCCGCGCCCGAGTTCCTATCGTCCCTCTATCTCCAGCACATTTCACCTTCGATGGCCACCCCCGCATCTCCTCAGGCGCAGCTCCCAGATTGCGTTGCTGCTCGCTCTTTCGCAGCCGTTTTATCTGCAGGGCAGCTTTCGAATGATGACGATTTGCTGCCCCAGTCGTTCATTGAAGAACACCTTTCTGCCTCTCAGGGCTGGCAGATGGCTGTCCCACAAGCCCACAAGCCCACCAAGCCTGCCAAGAGCATCAAGCAAATCCAATCGCTCATTAAAGCGGCTCACCAGCCCGGGAATTATCAAGCCTTGACCAAAGTCAAGGCTTTGTGCTCCGATGCTCATAGAACACCCAGGGAGCAGAAGACAGAAGTCCAACGCTACCTGCTATCAACCTGGCGTACTCCAGATTGGGAGCACCCTACCTCAATTCCCAAGCTTCCCGTTCCCTTGAACAACCCTCGTCTAGAGGACCCCGTCGAATGTTGGGTGGCGTACTACGCTGCCAATCCGAGCTCATGTCCCAAAGGCATCCGACGTGATGCGGACGGACGGCCATTCACAACCGACATGAGAGCGAGTCGAACGGTCGCGCGCCTTCGCCCTGTGGTACTCCCCAATGACCCCGAGTCTCGCGAAGCCCGCCAGAAGTTCATGGCCGTTGTTACAGAGCTCTTCTCGGAGCCAGGAGGATACGAGAATATCCTGAGGAGAGGGGCTTTTAGTGTCTCTCCCCAAGTCTGCTATGTCCCGTACGTGGGCTCTGCCGACGCCATCGATAAGGAAAGCGTTACTCGGCACTTTGCTGTATGTGGTGTCACTATCCCTATGGCCGATAACGAGCTTGGACCATGGGCACGGGAATACATTCGTGATGTATATTATTGATTGCTACTGCATCAGTTACTATAGGTTCATACGTACAACACCCGAAGACATCCGGACATGTCTTTATTGTGTTCATAGATCCCTTCGCATGTGTGCTTTGCCCGCGTTTAAACAGTCCCTGGTGTATTTGCGGTTGTAGTACGGATTTAAATAAGCTACTTAGTTGGGTTCCTTTACGAGTGTTGTCATCAAGCCCAACCAAAAGTTGATTTTGATACTATCACTGCACCGGAGTTGCAAATTGACACAGAGATGCAAACTGTGTCGTAGACTCGTAGTATATGCAGCAATGACACGGGAGGCTTCTTAAGTTATTTCTAGGCTGGTGTGAGTGTAATAAAGATGCTGGTGAATTTTGTTTGACGGAAAATGCACAAGCAACAAGGCTATCAGATTTCTAATAGGTTCGAAAGCCAAATCTGAGCATTGCAAGTACTCGGGGCGGACAAGTAGGGGGTTTAAAAATCTACTTTCATTTTGGATATACTAGATATGCATTGGATTATCTGGAACATTTTTCTGAGGTCCTACAGGTTGCGGATCCATTGCGATTGGGAAGATGATCTCGGAGGCAAGATGAGAGCACCAGCGTGACATGACCAGTCGGGGTGTGAAATCTTAAGGTCGGCCTGTCGGCACAATCACCATAAGTACAACGACTGACTACAAGACGGCTGTCGGGCGATGAGCGGAGATCCAAAAAGTACCGTGACAATGTGTGACATCCCTCCAAAGTCGCTCGGAGAAATTTTGCATCTCTATGCCATTTCGTACTTTTCACGCCGGCACCTCTCTGGCACACGAAGCTTTTGACGGACCCTCACAATTCTTCTTGTGGATTCAAGGCAAGAGTTTTCCCCACCTCTCCACATTTTTTTCAAGTCTCAATCTATTGAATTTCACGAACTATGGACCTCACACCACCAGTGTTTGCAACACTGGTGCCGTGATAGTATGAGCCCTCTCTACAGTCACCTGCGCATTCACCAGATATTTGGAGCAAACACCGACGTCGGGAAGACGATCATCACTGCCGCTCTCGTTCGCGCGTCCACTCTAACAGACCACAATGCATTCTATTTGAAGCCCGTCAGCACGGGTGCGCCACACGACGCCGATGACGCGTATGTTGACTTGGTCCTAGTCCAGTTGGAAGCGTTGTTAATCGTGTATTAGACATATCAAACGGTACGCTGGACCCCACCGGCATTTGCTTAACACGCATTGCCTCTTCCAATACGAGGATCCCGTCAGCCCCCATCTCGCAGTTCGAATGCTCTCTCAGAGGTCGGGAGTTGAGGTGAGATGTCTACCGGCGAGAGTTTCCCTTTCACCAAACGATCTAGGCAGTCCTACGCGCCCTCTGACGAGACTTTCGTCAACGCGATCGCCGAACACATCCGCGCATGTGCCCGTTCAAAGAAACCGGGCCACATGTATGTAGAAACTGCTGGAGGTGAGAATCACTTTTGAGTGAGTGGTGGTATTGGAGTCCGCCGTGGCATGATATCATTCCTGACGTGTATTGAAGGTGTACATAGTCCAACTCTATCTGGAACAACACAGCTCGAGAGTTATCGAGCATTGTTCCTTCCTACGGTCCTGGTTGGGGACTCCAAGCTCGGCGGAATCTCGTCCACAATCTCGTCCTACGAGTCGCTTCTTTTGCGCGGGTACATCGTGGATGCGATCCTCCTCTTCCGTGATAACTACTATCGGAACTACGAGTATCTCTCTCCTTACTTTGCTGAACGTGGGGTACATGTCACATCACTTGACCCTCCCCCTGTTCTTCAAGGAAATGTCGACAAAGACATCTCTACTACGGAATCCTACTATGCCAATTTAGTTCCCAGGAGTCTCGACAGTGAGATTTTCTGCGCCATGCGCCACTTGGACGAACGCCACACTCGTCGGATTGAGGAGCTCGAGTCCATGCCCCGCCGGACATTGGATACTATCTGGTGGCCATTCGTGCAACATGGTCTAGTTCAGTCTGAGAAGGACGTAACCGTGATCGATAGCGCATGGGCGGACTTCTTCAGTGTTTATGATTCATCTTCAGAACCGTCGTCTCACTCCCTTCTTGCTCCCAAGCTGGATAGTTCCGCCTCCTGGTGGACTCAGGTTGTTGGGCATGCAGATCCTCTACTTGCCCTAGCCGCAGCGAATGCCGCTGGGCGGTACGGGCACGTCATGTTTCCACAGGCAACCCATCTCCCTGCGCTAAAATTGGCGGAACGTCTGGTAAACGAAGGACCTGGTGTAGGTTGGGCTTCGCGTGCATTCTTTACTGATAATGGGTCGACTGGCATGGAAGTTGCCTTGAAGATGGCTCTCCGATCATTCTCGATCACCGAAAAGGAGCTTACACGCGACGACAAGAAAAATCTCTGGATTGTGGGCTTGAAGGGGAGTTATCATGGTGATACGATAGGCGCGATGGACGCGACAGAAGAAGGGGTTTATACATGTGAATGGCACCAGTCTAAAGGCTTCTGGTTCGAACCGCCCACCGTCTCGATTAAAAACGGCGAGTTTGTCGTGACTGTCCCATCTCCCATTTCTGCGTCGACACCTTCCATCCAATTCGACGACCTGCATTCTTTATACGATGTCGAGAGCAGACTCAGCTCGCCACTCGCCGACGCTTACCGAATGCACGTTAAGAATACTTTGCAAGCACACCATCAAAAAGGACAACGAAAGCTGGCTGCACTCGTCTTGGAGCCAATAGTGATGGGCGCAGGGGGGATGATCTTTGTGGATCCGCTCTTCCAGCGCGTCCTGGTTGATGCGGTTCGCGATAAATCGCTCTTTGACAAACCCCTTCCCGTCATCTTTGACGAAGTTTTTGTTGGCCTGTATCGCCTCGGTATGAAATCATTCGGGCCCATTCTTGGCGTCCATCCAGATATCGCCGTCTACGCAAAAACGCTTACTGGCGGCCTTCTTCCCCTTTCCGTAACGCTCGCCTCCGAGCGCGTGTTTCAAGCGTTCCATAGTCAATCCAAAGTGAACGCGCTTTTGCACGGTCATAGCTATACAGCGCACGCAGTAGGCTGCCAAGTTGCAAACACAGCCCTCGACATTGTCGAGAAACTATCTCAACAAGACGCGTGGGTTTCAGCACGAGGCAAATGGGACCGTGGTGCACGGCCAGAACAAGCCGTGATCTGGAGTTTCTGGGACCCAAGCTTTGTCCGTTCCGTCTCCACTCTCGACATCGTGGACGAGGTGATGACGTTGGGGACTGTCCTCGTTATCAAGTTTAAAGACGATGGCGCTGGTAAGATCCCACCGTATGGTAGCGCGATGTCTTGCCGAGATCGAGTTATAGGTTACGCATCCCACACTGCCCAAGGCCTGCTTCGATCCATCGATAGACCCGTCAGCGACGACGGTGCTCTCAGTTCAGCCCCCGATGGTGCACCGTTTGGGATACATTACAGGACGCTGGGAAGCGTTGCGTATTTCATGACCAGCCTCAATACGCCGCAACGGACGATAGAAGAGGTAGAAAACAGACTTTGGAAGACTCTGTCAGCAACGCATGTCGATTAAAGAAAGATTACTCTAGACGAACACGTTTGGACCGCTCCGCTTGGGGGTTCCCCTTTGGTATGGTGCTGTTTCTCCGCTTTTGATGGGGAAAGGATTTTACGCGGGATCGAGAGCGAGGCAAGTGATGCCAATACAAATATACGAGTTCCACGTGTACGACGTCGTCACCGGCCTCGTTGCAACATTGCTGCAACACCATCGTCCCTGGAACTCGTAACCCATCGACAGCCAAGTCCAAAGGTATGGAGTCCATTGACAGTAGGCCATCATATCGTGCGTACAACATCGTCAATCATCTACAATAAATAAATACCCGGGAGCAAAGGCTTGCGCAGATGTTGAACCGCACAAGATGCCCTGTGCTTCTCGGATTATCGTTCCTCTTCCCCACATGAGTTTCTCATATGTCGCTGGAGCGAATCCTGGCGAGCAAAAGAAGTTCCACAACCCTTGCATGCTGCCATAATGTGGAGGTGTACACTGAGAATATGCCTGACCATACTTTCTTGTTTGAGCTCCTTTCCACATCCGAGCCAAAGACACCTTTGGGTCGACTTTCCGCCCGCTGGAAGCAGGTTGTGCACCTCACGAAGGTGTTGGGAAACGGAATGCTTCAAGTTGTTGCCCGATAGATAGTATATACACGGCGATCCGTCGACAAACCATTGACATTGATGAGTGACGTTGCTAGGCTGCAAAGAGTGAGCCATTCGTCCAATTGCGCAAGAAAGCTGACCTACACCTTCGCAGAGGGTTGGCATGATACTCTGTATATCAAAGCCAGGTTCGAGTGGGTTAAAAGCACCCCAAGGAGTGAGTTCCGAAACGGAATTGCAGGTATTCAAACTCCCCACAGGCAGACTCGGGGTTTCTATCCGGACATTGTGGGAATTAATCGGAACTGGGGGTGGGTTGGTATCAAAGAAAGGCACGGTGTCCTGCCCGGTAAAATGCGGTATGAAGTCGGGTATCACGTATGGACCCGCAAGCTGATGAGTGTGAGCGTGCCGTGTTCCTGCGTTCTCAGTGAGACGTTGAAACCAGAAGGCTCGAACCCTACTTACCTTGCGTGATCCAATCTTTGTGTGATGACTGATCAAAGTGATTGAGGCCACATTCGCCCACGGTGTCATAGACTCCGAGCGCGTCTGCCCGATAGGGTGGGCTGGGTTAACTTCGGTTCAGCTTCACCCCTCCTTGCACGTGACATACGACAGTCTCACCTGTAGTGATCCGCGAATGATGCACCTGGGGTCAGATGCCCCGGCACATCATCACCTGTAGCACCTGGCCACAGCAAGTGCGAACTGGTATTGGCCAGCAGTGAAATGGAAAGCGTATCGTTCGGATCCATGAAGCTAAGATCAGAAGTGTAAACGTTTCCTGGGACAGGACGATGCATGAGTGGGTCCTCGAGTGAATAAGTTGCATCACAAATGGCTAGCGCTTTATATCCGCCTTCAAAAGTATGAGCCTGCCAAGGAAGTGATCGGTTCTGTATTTTCATACGGACACCGGAGCGCCTACGAGTGTTGTCTAACGTGAGCATGGGATCAGTTGGTTAGTAAGTAGAGTTTCCGTTGACTCTTGCGACGAACATGTTTTTTTTTCTGAACCCCCTGAGGCTATTAGTTATTGAAACGAACAATAAAACGACTTGAACTCTGGGCGCTTGCTTGAACGAGAAAGACAAGCGCTCTGAGCAAGGGCCGTAGGTCGGGAGCTGAGATATGATCCGAGTCTGCCAAAGTCCACAGCAAGCCATGAATGCATGGCGGTTGGCACGTTCTAGGTTGGGACGGTGCCAACTTTTAGTAAGTTAACACAGCTTGGAGTGTAGTTGGCGTGCTTAGGTAATCCATGGCAACCGAGGTGATAGGAAGTTTGATGCCTTGCCAAGGGACCTAACGGTCATGATAAGATACATGAGGTCGGACGCGTACACATTAATGCTACACCAATCTATAACGGTAGCTGTTTTGAGGTAACGTATCCACAACTCGGGGTAAACGCCATGCCGACATCTCGAGGAGCTATATAGATTGGATCTCCGGATAAATACCTCCCTGGAGGGGTGTGTCAAATGGTGCTCCCAAAGGGAATGGCAAGAGAACTGCTCACAGACAGTATCACCTAACTACCAGAGTGCTTTCGCAATACGTGGTTTTGCATCGTATAGTTGCGGGTGAACTGCTCAGAGCAGCTTGGGCATGAAAACCTCAATTCGAGGTGTTTTTCTTGGACATGCCTCGTCAAGCTCTCCTTCTTCATTTCAGCAAAGCAGTTGACCCAGCAGCACCTCAGTTGTGCTTTGTCTGGACCCACGATGCCGTGAACGGCGCGCAGATGCTCGGAAAAGTCGTGTCCTTGAATATGCTGGCTACAGAGGCCGTCGTTTGTCACCCAACCGCAACAATGGTAACGGTGTTGGGGGTGGTTCGCGAGCGGTGTCATTTGCAGGAGCATTGCCTCGTCCTGGGGTTAATGGAGTCAATATTATCCCTTGCCAGCCCGAGCTGACAAAGACCCTACCGCGTCCGAGAACTGATAGTTGAAACCTAGGTTCTGAGTCATGGGGAGTAAGAGAACTGTTGGACGACGAGTAGAGTGATGTAGGTACGAACGGTATTACCGATGCATCATTCGCAAAAGCTCCTTCGATATTTAAGCGTTCAGAAACCGCCCTGGAGGGCTCTCCAAACAGGCATGTGAAGGGTGGATGCATGGAGATCGGAGAAGTACGACATTCATTGGCATAGGAGAGCAGCCCGGCCATTGGAATTGGCAAGCCTGGAGGCGAGACGGGACCCTGTTCATATCATCTTGAGAAAACACAACATTGATCCGAGATATGGATGAACGATATGGATTCCTTTCCCTTGTATTCTGCGATCTCGTTGAACTTGCACAAGATCAAAACTTACCATGGCGAGCGTTACGTCCTTGGGAGGCGCCAGCCAAACCATCCAGTGTTTTGGACGTTGGAACCAAAGTGAACGTTGACTATGTTATCGTGGATGTCAGAAAGGGAAGATCTTGGTTTAGGAAGCATTCACATCATGACGCCGTCTCGAAAGACCTCGAAATCCTAATTTGACAAATTAACTGGGCTCAAAGTCAACCGTTCTCACATGGACACTGTCGCCGGTATTCGGGTAATTTGAACCTACTAGCTGACTCCTGCGAGGCAAGTTCAAGTCGTTTGCTGGCCACGAGCACTAAGAGTGGTGTTTTCACGACGTCATGTCGGATTGGTGTTGGTAGAACGACCCTGCCACGTACACTGCACATGTCAGGGAACGCGTTTGTACCGCTCGGGGTGATCGTAGTTCATATGCGCTTCCCTCGATAGTTTTCGGTTACCAAGCCATCAGCCGGGCGCTCATAAACCCTGGACTACCCCTGGACGATTGATTACTAGTACTGTTGACCATGCTATGTTGGCGGTTGTCCAAGTTAACCGGCCGTAGATCTTGGGTTAAGTTCTAAGCCATGAAGAACACGAGGTGGATTCATACCTTGTTGTATTCGTGACACTGGCAAAGCACGGGTCATCCATTCCGGTCGCATGTACGCAAGCCCCGGACTCGTTCCCCTTGTTCTGAAGAGTGATCCGACTTGCTCGCGGTGGTCTTGGAAGGACAAGCGTTTCCTTGTTGAAGGAAGGTTTTAACGTGGAACGCAACGTAGGTGCAAGACTCGGACGACGAGGAGACGCAATCAAAATTCGCGAGGTTGCGCGGTCTAGGTCAATTTCAGAGTAGGTTGGCTGCAATGCTTGAACCTGACAGCTGCACTGCTGTACTGTGCTCCATTCGGCAAGCTCGCTAGAGGGGCCCAGAATGCAACATCGTTCCAAGCTGGTAGCGAGGCGATTCATATTCCTTCAAGTCACAACTTCTCTTTCCAAGTCTTCTACCCCGGTACATCTGCATCATGGTCGACACGGTTAAGCTGTTTTTTTGAACATGTCATTGGAGATGCACAGGTTGATCGTTCGTTCAACGATTTCGCTCAGTGCGGGTCAGGACTCTCAGCATTCAAGAGCACTGTTCACCCGTTTGCTGCGCGTTGGCCCGTCGTGGCCCTAGTAACACCATCCCCTCCCAATCATTATACACGCTGGCAAGGTCGGTGATCTGATCCTGCCGTTACCTTGGCCCAGGTCTCCCAGCCGGCGATCGCGCCATCTGACCCGCAACTTCCTGTCAATTGGCACGCAATGGGAAGTCGACCCATGGCGTTGGTTCTGGGACGCGGGCTCCACACTGCGCTCCGCCAATTTGTTTGTCCGCTCTGGCGGCTAGATTGTGGTCCATATTTATCTTGGAGTGCTGCTGATCACCCACGCACTGCCAGCTCGTGTTTTGCGTTGATGTGATACGTATATCGACGGGGATCGCTTGGAGGGTAGGTGGCGGCTTCTAGCATGGAAGTGTGGTACCATGCTCCGGCTTGGTAGCGTCGAACGGCGATTTTACAAGTTTGGAAAGTTAATCGTCCGAGGACGGGGAGCAATACGTCCTCGGTAATCTTCTCCAGGTCGCTGCGCAGGATCTTGGTAAAGGTAGAGCATTTCCCATTCATACCCTGTAACCAGCGATCGCGGGTGATATGGATGTGCACATCAACAGCTTTAAAATTGACACCACGCTAATTTCGGAAGGCCGACTCGTCAATAGTATTATTGGGCCAGTTTACTTAAGACCACTTGTCAAACACGTTTACTCGTCACTAGTATAAGGTGGGGTATTGTGATGCCAGTCGCACAGGCAAGTTCATTGCAATTGCATAGCAAACATGTAGGGAACTTGGCTGACGCTGTGATCCATCTAGCAAAATACATATTGCAGTCTTGTAGGTGAAAATAGATGGTGAGGAGTTGCAATCGTGACACTAAGCGATGGACTTGTTCTGAAAAAAAAAAATCCGGTCGTACTGTATTAAAATGCAACAACCCATGGTTTTAATTGTGCGTGACACCATTTTGCAATGGTAGGATGATACGTAAGGAACCTGTGCAAAACTGATCCGCCCACCTACAAGGTCAGCTTAACTCCTCCAATACTGTGCCAAATCATGAATCCGATCCAGCACGACCGTAAAGTACGAGGTCTCATTCAACAACGCCTCAAAATGCTTTATCGCTTCCTCTTCCGTGAGATCGAGCCGGAACTTGTCCTGAATCTGTTCGTGTACATCACGATGCTTGATATCAGGGATGTTCGCATCGACCATGAGAGCGACCAGATTCAGAATGAGATTGGCGCTCTTGCGCAGGATGGTAAAGGCTGTGAAACAAAAGTTCTTGAAACGTGCATAGTGCGTGGATTGCGCGCCGCCCATGCCATCGACCATCTCTTTGCATACCTTCACGGGAGGCGGAAATGGCTTGGGATCACGGCCCAAGATATAACCGAAGTCGACTGTGAGTAGATACATATTAGCGGGGCATTACATGAGAGGAACCTGGATGATACCATGAAAGAAATGCCCTAAGTGTGGCGAATGATGAGCATGCTCTTGAATACAACCACGAATAGAAGGAAAACGGACCATCGGGTGTGAGTAAAAGGTTATCCAGATGACGATCTCCAACGCCAAGTAGGTACGTGACAACACAATAACCAGCTACACAGCTTGGTAAACAGCCGTTCTCGGACCACGCAGCCAAAATACACATACCACAACTACGAACGAATGTGTCGATGACACTCGGCTCCACGCCATACGTGCCTACGCTTCCCTCGTCTGGATGGCTTGCACGCAAGTAGTTGAGTAGCGTCCCGTGTTCGCTAACTATCGCCGCTATCGTCTTGCTTGAAATAAACTGGGCCATACCCTGCAATGGTCCAGTAGCCAGGACATCGTATGGTATCAGCTTCAGATCCAAGTTCTCCTTTCGCAATAACTGGTCCATGAGCGTAAAAAGCTGTAATACCAGTTGGTCTTGTCGCATGTCGTCTCCATCTTTGAACATAGCAGGGTATTCCGAACCGTCTACGCATTGGAAATAGAGTAAGAATGGAAACTGATTGGACTTGAATACCGAAGACTTCTCGGCATTGATGCCAGTGATCTCGATTCGGGCATTCAGGGGTAGCGGGAGTGGAGGCATGTTGATGAGGCCGTTCTTCGAGTCGTTTATGAACGAGCGCAGTTTTTCGATCTTTTTTGGTCGGGGGTCTTTTGAAGTCCTGATCTCTCTTGCCCGCTTTGCCAATGTCTCGACCATGATTCCTTGTCTTCGCATGAGCTCGCGACGTTCACTGCCACCTTCTGACTACAGCGAGCATGAATATTCAGTTAGCCACCAGAACGAGGATGTGCGCACCTCGAGTATCTTACTTAGAAACCTAAATACAACCCTGCCATACATTTTCGCCACCATTCTATCCTCCAGTGCAACCTCGACCATGAGGTACCAATACAATCGGTTACCCAGTACACGATTCTTTACTCCGCGACTGATCAAGAAGTCGGAGAGTCCACTGTCGTCATATGATATTGCACTTGTCGTCGACCGTGACGATCGCTGATCGCTCGCAGCGCTCTCAAACTTGAGCGCTTGAACGAGCTGGAGTAGATACAACATGAGCTCCTACAGCATTTCCGTTAATGGAGTCAGAAGAACGATGATGGGAAATGGTTTAGTTACGTCGTCGTCAGCGCGATTTAGCTGTCTGACCGCAAACGCTCTCACGCGCGAGTCCACTGTGCCAGGACCCAGTAGCTCAAGGGCGTCATCGGTATCTACCTCCGTCCACATGGGTAATAACTCTTCGACCGCCTGCTTGACTTCCGACGGATCTCTCCAAGTCACCGATCTTAAGAACTTGGTCAATCCACGCTTGTCTCTGGCGAGATAAAAGCGGAACTTCCAGATCAAATCTTTCTCCTCTGAAGTGAGAGGTTGTGAAGGAGGGTAGCTGAGGATTTCCTAGGGTAATGATGTCGGCGAGGTGCGCGTCAATGGTAAAGGCCCAAACACTCACCCCTAGCTCGTCTCTGATCTTGGCATTTGGTTTGAGTTCTCTGTCATATGGACTGCTCCGATGGCTCCGGACCAGACGACGATGCTTATCCTCAACAGGATTTTCGCGTTCCATCTCAGGATCTAAAACCGCCCAGATGTGAGGATCAGTCGCGAAGGAGGGTGGAAGAACAGGTGCAGCGGGTGTTTGAGCAACCGTTGTTGGTGTAGTGGAAGTTGATGGCGTATTTTGGGTCACCTGTGCAGGGTCCCATCAGTCTCATAACACGTCCGAAGTCTCGCAATACTCACAGGTTCGCTGAAGATCACCGGAAAATCGAAGCGAGGCATATCGATGTACAAGAACATGTTTTCGGACTTTGCGGTCTCAGCCTATGTCAGTCAGCCAAGTCTTGCAATACTGCAAGTCTGGTCGACCACTCACAGCATGTATCTCCTCCATCCTCCGAAATGCCATCTTATCGAGCCAATCCGACTTTGGGAGGTCCCCCCGTTCATACTTTTTCACGAGCTAAAGTAGTGGATCGTGGGGCCCGTCAGAAGTAGTGTAGATGGAGGATGTAAACGCACCTTCTCTAACCGGCCCATTTCATCTCGCGTGCCCAATTTGCTGGGTGTGGTGGTGTCCATCGACCCATCTGCCTCCTTACCAGGCCACAACAAAAGCCTGTGTTTACCTCTTCGCAGCGTCCTGGACCACGATGAACGGTAGACACATAAATCGAGGACACCAGCCTACCATTTCTTCCCGAACAGTCTGAAAGTCGTGCCACCCACCGGAACGGCCGAGCGTGGACCTCCAATATCCCACACGGTAAAGGTGACCTGTGAGTTCAATGGGAGATCGCAGTATTGTATCGGGAGTGATATCCATTCGTTCCAGCTGTACCGGTGAACACGAGGGGTAGGTGAGCGCTTGAAAGCATCCAAGATGCTGAACATACGTGTAGTTGGTCTTGAATGCCTTGAAGGACGTCCTGAATGGAATTGTCAATGGTTTGTTGTCAGCTACCAGTTGACAGGTAACATAGAGATCTGAGAGTGAGCTGTCTCGATATCAGTCCCTACCGCGAAGAACAAGAGACACGGCAGAGAGTCGTACGAGGATTGAGCACCATGGAACCTCAGCTCTGGGTTCTCCAGTACATCCGAGACCGACTTTCGCGGCCTCGTTCCTTCAAGTTGTGAGCTGGATCAGGGATTCGTTGAGCATAAGTTGTTGGGATATGAGCTAGAGTCATTGCGTACATCCGAAAGGTCAGCGGTAGTTTTAGGTCGGAAAGCTTGGCGAACGTGAAATCGTCGCGATTGTCCTTGTCCATGGCCGTTCTTCAGTGGCTCCGCCAGATGGCAGGCCTGAGGGTGGGATTTATGTATGATAGCAGGGTCACGACGCAAGTTAACCCAACCTCAACTGGCGGCTGCAGGTACAGGAGCCCTTTGCGACCCATTTGGAAGATTGGGTCAGTCGTGTAGAAACCAAATCATTGGCCATAATAGTATTGTACATGCGATGATCCTTGTAATACAACTCAATTGCACCGATGGTACTTTTAGCTGAGCACGAAGCAACTCTGCTCAAAAGAAGCGTAGTAAAAAAGACGGTTCAAAACGGTATCACGTCACGATAGATTGCTACCCATCTACTCAGCCTTGTAGTCGGGGCGCAGGGAGCGGACGACTTTGCCTAGAGATCACCAACTGAGTGACTGTACTAGTAACACTATAAAACGATATGGTCTTACCGGCTCTCCAGATCTCCTGGTCATCAATCTCCTTGAGTTCCTTGGCAAGGTCTTGGCGGTACGTCGCACGGCCGTTGAACTCCAAGGCTTTACGAGTCTCAGTGCCGTTCTTGACACTCTCGTAGAGCTTCTCGAAGATGGGGATATTCGTCTTTTCGAAGACGGGAGCCCAGTCGAGCGCTCCACGACGGGCTGTGGTAGAGCAGGCGCTGTACATGTAGTCCATACTATTGGTAGGAAATTGACATGTTTAATTCATAGTGTAATATAGCATGGATACTCACCCTTTCTGGCCAATTAGAGGGTAGAGAGACTGAGTAGCCTCCTCGACGGTCTCGTTGAACGCCTCCGAGGGCGTGTGGCCGTTGGCACGGAGAACCTTGTATTGGGCACAGAACAAGCCCTCTGTTCGTCACTTGAGATAGAGTCTCCTACAATACCAACGAGGGGACTTACGGATGGCACCCATGAGCTATTCAAGCCAGTGAGTATACCAGAGTGAAAACATAAGAATGGAAACATACCACGCCTCGTTCGCCGTACAAGTCAGAGTAAACCTCCTTCTGAAAGGTGGTCTCGTACATGTAGCCAGAGCCGATGGCGACACCAAGAGCAACAGCCTTCTCCTTTGCCTTGCCCGTGACGTCTTGGAAGACGGCAATACTGGAGTTGATACCCCTACCCTCCTTGAAAAGAGTGCGGACGGTGCGACCTGAACCCTTTGGAGCGACAAGAATGACATCGACATCAGGGGGAGGAATAACATGGGTATCTTCCTTGTAGACGATGGAGAAACCATGAGAGAAGTAGAGCGTCTTGCCCTTTGTGATGAGAGGTGCGATGGTGGGCCAAGTTTGTGATTGTGCGGCGTCGGAAAGAAGGTTCATTATGATTGTTCCGCGGTTGATGGCTTCCTCGATGGGGAAGAGGGTTTCACCTGGTATCTATTGAAGACGAGTGAGAGAGAGCGGGGAAGCGAGGAAGGGACGGACTGACCCAACCATCCTCGACAGCCTGTTTCCAGCTCTCGCCGTCCTTGCGGACACCGACGATGACATTGAGGCCATTGTCACGGGCATTCAGGCCCTGGCCATGACCTTGGGAGCCATAGCCGATGAGGGCGAGGGTATCGTTTTTGAAGTAGTCGTGAATCTTGGCAAGGGGCCAGTCGCTGCGCTCATAGACGACCTCATCCGTACCCGCAAAGTTGAGGGTCTTGATGCCACGCGCAGGGAGGGTCTTGGGCGACGTGTCAGCCAGAACGAAACGATTTTTTTTTTTGATTGAAATTTACCTGAACTGCAGGACGGGGAGCGGCTGGAGAGCGGGCGAGGAGGGAGAAGGACGCAGCAGCGTGAAGGCTGGTCGGGGGACGAGGAGTGCGACGGGCAAGAGCGCGAAGAGAGCGCGAGGAGAGACGCGATGCGATTGAAGTCATCGTTTGCAGTTAAAAGCGTTTCAGTCCATCTTTTTCAACAACGTTTAAAGTCGGCCGATAGCACATCCGATTATGTCCGAATTACCTACTAATACATACAACAGCACTTGCACTCATTCAACCTTTCTTGCCGTCTGGCCAAACACAATCTCATCTATCTCCGCTCTTTTTCCATGCACGCTCAGAGTCGCACCAAACAGCAGTGTGTCCAAGGGAACAAACATCCCAACACGCTGCTGGTACGCCTTGTACGCCACCGGGTACTTGGACAACGAAATTGACTCCGTGAACTTGGTCGACGAGAAAAACAACAAACACAGCACGACGCTTGGAAACATCTGTGCCAGCGGTACCGGCCATTGCCTTTCTTGCCCCGGACACACTAGCGGAATCAAATTGATGATGATCTAACCACACGCCCGTCGTCAGTCAAGTCCTGCCATCAACCCGAAACACGACATACCCAGAAACTCTGCTCGCAGAGAAAATTAGGGTGCCTCGACCACGCCCACAGTCCCCTCGTCACAAATCCCCTCTCGGCATCCCGTTTCGTCCAGGCAATACGTGCTCCAAACCATTCATTCGGGTTCAGTTTACCCGAACGCTTGAACGTCTGATACGAGTACTGCTGATTATCCGCGATGAACTCGGCCAAAATGGTAATGAATCCAAGTGCGCCAAGAACATAATCAGAGACACCCAAACTCGTGTGTGTCTGAGTGACTGCGATCGTGGTGGGGACACCGAGAAGGAAGAGGATAATATTTTGAATCACAGCTAGACACGATAGTGAGTGTGGCACCCTGTCCTGATAGCGGAACTTACCGATGAACGTAAGGTTAACGACCTGGAATAACCAACGAGGGATCTTCTCGCGAACGATCTGCCAGCGGTAGTCCTCGTCATTGCTAATCCGAGCGAGGCATGCCATCAGTCGCTCGTCAGTTCGACAAGGAAACGCTTACAAATTGAAGAACCCTCGCCGCCATGCATTATATGAGAGCCTGCGAGTCACACGTTAGAGGGGTGCAATAAAATAGGGGTCGTCATGCACCTGAGCATCCAAGTAACCTGAATCCTGGCGCATCAGACCCGGCTTCTCACGAACATACAGACGACTTACGACCAAAGCGAGCATGAGCAACGCACGGGGGCTAAAGGTACCCACGAAAGACTCATGCACTGTGTCAGGGGTGTATGGAAGGAGGAACATCTGCGGGGTGCGGGGCCAGAGCGGGAGAAGTGCGTAATAGGCAGTGTAGATGGTGGGGAGGAATGTCCAGACTCTGTCCACCTGCGAGACGTTGCCGGTGAGGAGCGACAGAACATATGTGGTCACTGTTGCTCCCAGACAGAACTGGACTGGCCAGACTAATAGCGGCGCTTGCTGTTTGAGTACATCCATCATCATCGTCAATCTGAAAGTTAAGTTACTAGGAGGCGAACCCCTTTTAGTACACAATCAGAGTCCACGTGACCGAGTCCTTTGTTGACACCTGTTATCTTCTAAAGCTGTTGTCATCTGCCCGTCATGTCCACCAGCGTCCTCTTCTCCACATTCCCGCCTTTTCCTACATTATCTCTCCGCGTCCCTTCGCAGACTCGTGTAAATGATCTCTACGACATTCTCTGCGACCGCTACCCTGATTTGCCCGCCTCCGATTCGTTGCACATATCCCCTTACAGTGGTTCGCTCACCCCAGACACCCGTCTTTCAGAGCTACATGGCGACGCGTCCGATCTCGTCACTCTGCGCATTGTTCCACGTCTCCGTGGTGGAAAGGGTGGCTTTGGCTCGCAGCTCCGTGCCGCCGGAGGTCGCATGAGTAGCCAGAAGACGAGCAATAATGACTCGTGCAGGGATCTTAGCGGCCGCAGACTTAGCACCATCAAGACCGCCAAACGGTACGCTCGTTCCTTCATCTCATCGATACATATATCTGACCTACACCCAGCCTGGTCAACTACATGGAAAATGAAGAACAACGCAAGCAAGCCGCGGCCGAAGCTAAAATGGCTAAGCTAGAAACCCTCCAGAAAAAGATTGCCTCTGCTTCGGCGGACCCCGAGTCTTCAGCTGGGAAAAAACATCGTTTCGACGATACCGAATACCTGGAAGAGAGTCAGGAAATAATTGACAATGTGAAATCTGCTGTTTCTGCAGGTTGGTACACCCTTGAGCAAATGCAGGTTCATCACTGAATGAACGCTTGTCTGGCAGGTTTGCTCAAGAAGAAGAAAAAGGCCAAGATTAACCACCATCCGAGTTCTCCAAAAGCTTCGAACGCACCCTCGGAAGAACGAAAGGACCTTGCCTCCACCGTCCTCGGTCCTGTAGGATCCGAGAGGGTGACAACTTCCTCTGTCACTCCATCCGTCACAGTGACCGCATCGGCGTAGTATCCCGAGGTTTTTAATTATGTGTTTTGCATATGTAGTTTCCAAGAACTAACACCATAATGTACTTCGTATCCGAATGAAGTTACAATGATTCTTTTCTGGCAATACTGCACTTCAAAGTTTGAGTTCGGTGAATCCCTTTCACCGACTACTGGAACGAATTCTTTTGAACTTACCAAGTGTTCACTCATTCGTCCAAATACGCATGTATCACCACCGCTGCCGACTTGGCGAATGTACGAAAGAGCATTTCCAGACAAACGATTTGGCGGAATCCGCAGTAGAGGAGAGTGAATGCGGCGAGATCACCAGAGACCAAGCCTAAGACGTCGAGAATGTTGTATCTCAGAGTAGAAGACAAGAAGTGCACAGCGAACATGGAAATGGCATGTGGCCTGCATGAGCAAAACTAATTTACTTCCCTCCATCTGTTCAAGATGATCCATGAATTGGCAGAATGAGGTGTGACTGTTCGTAGAACAGTCGAGACAACTTGCAGTTCCCTTCAGAGTGAGGCGCGATTTCAAGAAAAAAAAAACAATCAAAGATGTACGTGTTGGAGTACCGCGGATCGATACCCATGGACTTGGGTCGTTTTCTTCAGTGCTTTCAACACCTTCGCCTCCCAACTTAATTGTGTTATTCTAGCACAATGCGGAGCTTGAGGCGACGAGGAACGTAGTGAATGACGCGAATGCCGAACTTAAAAAAAGTAAACTCGCAGACGACATAAAGGATGGAAGATATGAAGATGCCACGGTTGTGTGATACTGGCAATTCCGAGCGGATATCCAAGGCTCCTTGGATGTTCGAGCCACATGAAAAAGTGTGCACTTCCAGGAGAAGCAATAAGACCCTGAGCAGTGAATATAGGATCTCCGAGACGCCAGGATGATGGCTATGACGTGTCGGTCAAGTGTGTGGAACGTGTGGAAGGGCCAGGTTCTTACCAGTCAATTCTTGCTCGCACTTGTTTCACGGCCCGCAGAAAGACACCTTCCGAATTCCAGTGACAAAAACGATCTCTAAGGACGGGATTCAGTAAGGACAAGCGGTCGAAAACCACACATAGAGTAATCAGCATACCCGAAGGTCGTTGCTCTTCGTGGACCTACGCAATGCTCCTATCTTGCTTCCGGCTGTAGGCGAGTCTGAGAGACCCAAATCGAACGACCAACAGGACAGGTCTGAGAACGAATTGCTCCAGTTTGTTATCATCTGTAAGTTCTGTGTACTCGAGGTCAGAGAGGACATGCAATAGGGATATTGAAGCAAGCAAACCCTCAGGTCTTCATGGTTTCTGACTCTCCGAAGTCCACAAAGTATAGTAGGTGAGAGTCGAGGTCGACTTTCTTCTGCGTCAACGCTAGTCACTAGAGAAGAATCTGCAGACGACATGTTTGGCTCAGACGTGTCGGTCTTGACAGGCGAAGGGTCGCTGATGGATTCGTCCTCATCAACGGGGGTGAAGTCGGCAGGACCGTCGGTGGAGAAGTATGCGGAAAGTTTTGGGACGGGAACCGTCAAAGCCTCCGAAACATATGTAAAGTGGGCATCCATTTTCGCCTGCTTCCCCCTCTCCACCTCATCGGACCATTCTTGAACATCATCCGAGTCAAAAGAGAACGTCACAAATTCGGCTGCCAGCATCGCGTCGTATTTCGCCTCAGAGTCGCTTGTCGGCAATGGTCCACAGGAGCTGGACACGGTAAGCTTCTTTGGTTCCAGCTGCACCCCTTCAGCATCCACCTCTAGGTTCCCGACTTCCTCCTCGATTGTATGAAGTTCGTTGGGAAGAAAAGTAAAGCGAGGGATACGCCGGGACTCCGGGGAAATGAGAGGCTGCGCTGGTGACGAGGGAGATGGAGCTTCAGCTACGTTTCGCAGGATAGAGACGAAGTCTTCCACGTGCTCCTCCTCCACGTGTTCGTTGTATGCGACGAGGGAAGTGATTGAGTCGAATACCTTGACAACGCGGACTCTTGGGGTGTCACCCTGGCAGACTGGTGTCAAGAATGGAGGAGATGGATGTACATCGTGCACACAATGTTGTTGGGCATTATGAATAGCGAAAGGGCCCAGGCTCAAAGTAGTCAGAGAGACACGACCATTCGTCTTGAATAATTTGGTGATGTTGTCCTTTGCCGATTTGACTTTGGACAGAATCTTCGTCTGCTTCCTTGCTCGGATATCCGTACACATATAGAGGAGCGAAGAAGATTGAACTACCTTCTGAAGGACGAGTGTCAGATATCAATGATTCACATAAATGGCTCTACTTACCATGCTCTTTGACCGCTTTGGCTTGAATGGGATGTCATCTATGATGGCGGCACCAAACTTGATGATGTTCTGATTCAAGTGCACGTTGGCGCCCGTGATAGGACACTCGCTGGCGTGCACGTCTCGATCGTTCTTGTTCCTGTCGAAAATCTTTGCGATCTGAAATTTAAACGGGTTGACGGTGACACTCATGACGACGTATGGGGCAGGGGTAGCTTGTCAATGTAGGGTTGAGGTGCAGCGACTAATTATCAAGAAAGAAGCGGGCGAGCAAGGGGAGCCGGCTTTATAGGCATGTTTGGGTGTCAGCCGCCAATGACGTTCAGTTACATCCAGCGGACGAAAGCCAGCCACCAGTCTAGGTTGGTTGTGGAGCCACTCGATAGCATTTATGTTTGGAAACGAGCATACTGAACACATTCAGCGACTGAGGCGGGTGAGGGGAGGTGAGAAAGAATGCCATTCTCGCCTTGCAACATTTGTCCATTGGAACTCTGGGATTTTGGACATAATCCCCTTTCCAGAGCTCGTATAGCGAGACCTCTGAATGACTTGGGCATAGAATCATTGTCCTGAGAAGGTCTTCGGAATCTGAGTATTTACACGTCCGTACTTTTCAATTTTAGGTGTAACACAACCGGGTTTCCCTAGAACGTCCAATATATCAGCTGATCAGGTCTTCTGTTCATTGAACATACCAAGGTTGAGATCTTGAGATCTAAGATGTCGGACTCCTACCTGACCTAGTGTCATGCCGCGGCCACTCATCCAACACGCTCACTTGATACAGTTGTTGGTCTAAACAATCTGTTGAGCATGTGTCGCACCTGGATCAAGAACGTGCAAATAGGAACGTTGGCAGTTGATAGAGTTGGGCCAGAATTATGTACTGAGTTGGAGCATCCGTGTGGTTTCCGAACAACTTTGGTTTGGTCATGATGCCGTGGTGTGAGCCGAATCAAACCACGAGTTAGCGACACACTCGTTTCTCTAGACGAAACATCACAGGTCGCGTATTCAAAGGCTCGGACCGCGCATCATGCGGTTTACTCCAGGTCTGTTGCCCTTGCGGGCCCCGCGGCCTCACGCATGCGCATATGCCCGTTTATTCGCGACAGCCTCTACCCTCCCACAAACTTTCATCGAAAAGGTCGTACAAAAGTACGCAGTCGATGTCCCCAATGGAAAAGTAATCAGAGCGGGAGACTATGTCATGATTCGCCCAGAGCATGTCATGACCCACGATAACACTGGACCAGTCATTTCCAAGTAAGCATGTCCTTCGTCTCTACCCCTTCTATTCATACCGTTAACGCTGCGTTTTGGGGCTAATCATGTCGACGGTAGGTTTAAATCAATAGGAGCTACCAAGATCACAAACTCCAAGCAACTCGTTTTCACCCTCGACCATGATGTCCAAAACAAATCCGACAAAAATCTCGCCAAATATTTCGCTATCGAATCATTTGCTCGCAAGCATGGCGTCGACTTCTTCCCCGCTGGTCGAGGTATCGGACACCAGATCCTCGTCGAGGAGGGATATGCATATCCCTATACCCTCACCGTTGCCAGCGACAGTCACAGCAACATGTATGGTGGTGTCGGCTGCGTCGGCACTCCAATCGTTCGCACAGACGCAGCTGCGCTCTGGGCAACTGGAAAGACTTGGTGGCAGGTTCCTCGGATGGTTAAGGTGGAACTCAGGGGTAAATTGGCCCCCGGTGTAACAGGGAAGGACGTCATCGTAGCCCTCTGCGGCTCGTTCAACAAGGACGAGGTTCTAAACGCCGCTATCGAGTTCACGGGCGAAGGCGTCGCTTCTCTCTCGGTCGATGAACGTCTTACGATCGCAAACATGACAACGGAATGGGGTGCCCTCGTTGGCGTTTTCCCCGTCGACCAGACGCTTCTTGAGTGGTACGAACAAACACTCAAGAGGGTTGAACTCCGTTCCTTCGGTCCTGGTATTTCTGGTATCCCTGCTCCCCCGGAGCACCCTCGCATCAACCGACAGCGTCTCGATGCCCTCAGGGATACCTCCCTCACTTCGGATACTGGTGCCTCGTACTCCTCGCACCTCGTCTTCGACCTATCTACCCTCGTTCCGCATGTCTCAGGCCCAAACAGCGTCAAAGTATCCACTCCGCTGCCAAAACTCGAAGAAACCCGCATACCCATCCAGAAAGCTTACCTCGTCAGCTGCACCAACTCACGTGTCTCAGATATCGCAGAGGCAGCAGCAGTCATGGAAGGAAACAAAGTTGCACAAGGAGTCGAGTTCTACATCGCTGCAGCAAGTTCATTGGTTCAGCAGGAGTCCGAACGGCTCGGATATTGGAGTACACTCATCGCCTCTGGCGCCAAAGTTCTCCCTGCCGGATGCGGACCTTGTATTGGCCTTGGCACGGGTCTTCTCCAGGAAGGGGAGACTGGGATTAGCGCGACGAACAGGAATTACAAAGGCCGCATGGGCCACCCTAAAGCGCAAGCATACCTAGCAAGCCCTGCGGTGGTCGCCGCTAGTGCCGTCAAAGGGTATATCTGCAGCCCCGACTCGCTCGACTCCACCAGTCTACCTCAACCTCGCGCGCCTGTATTTTATGTAGCCCCATCGGAACCCCTCAGTGCTTCATCTGACACTTCGGTACAGATGGCAAATGAACCTCTTTTCCCTGGCTTCCCATCCGTCTTCTCAGGTCGCCTGCTCTTTGCGCCTCAAGACAACCTGAACACGGATGCTCTCTACCCCGGAAAATATACTTACCAAGATGACATCACCCTCGAGCGACAAGCTCAGGTCGTCATGGAAAACTACGACCCTAGCTTTGCAGGCACAGTGGCCTCACTGATTATAACCCCAAACCCGCGGCTCTCTACTCCTGCATCAATCGATGGTGACGGTATCACGAAAGAAGGAGTCATACTGGTTTCTGGGTACAACTTTGGCACAGGGTCATCCCGCGAGCAGGCTGCGACCGCGCTCAAAGCCGCAGGTGTCCCTGTCGTGATTGCGGGCTCGTTCGGGGATATCTTCAAACGGAATGCAATCAACAATGGGCTCGTGTGCCTGGAGTGTCCTGAGCTCGTGAAGGACCTTACGGACGCCTATACTCCGGACGGCAAACGCGGTGGTGGGGGTAAGAATGGTGAGCTCACCGTAAACGAGGGTCACGAGATACGGATCAACATGCGAGACGGGTCTATCGTCGTCAAGGGTCCCGACTACGAAAAACAGTACGCAGTCCGCACGGTCGGTGCCAGCGTGCAAGAGCTCTGGGTCTGCGGAGGGCTCGAAGGATATATTCTGAAATCTATTCAATCGCAATCATGACGATATATTCAGGTGTATGCATATAGATGTACACGAAAGCTGAGTCTATAGGAAAAATACCCAGCGATTATACGTTACAGTGTCGTCTGGGTCTGAAGTTAATCGGTGACACTTTACAAGCTTAAGTTGCGCACTGGGGGTATCATATCAAAAGCCCACTCGCTGGTTGCGTAATATTCAAAGATATGAACGAAGTCCGAGTCCTCCAACTTTTGCGGCAGCATGGCAGGTGCAAATTGCTCTATATCCCATTATGTGACTGATACAGTATTAGCTCTGGGCCCTTCGAGGGTTCGATATTGCTGTATTCGAAGATCGAGTAAATACGAGACGTCCCTCCCGGGAGGATGGCGTTCATACGCTGTCGTCTTATCATAGACGATGCTGGCAGCACAGATCTACGACGGAGCATCAGTAATGGCCACTTTCACGTGTTCTCGACTGTTATTCTCACAAGGATATCGGCCGTCAAGCCCTTGACGGGAGAAGCACAAGAACGGAGACGATGGTAGCGGTATAGTACAGTACTCTCCGTCTCATCGATCTTGATCACTTGATCGTTTGCGTTCTGTCGTCACAAAAGAGAATGAGACATCCCCGCAGACAAGAGAAATGGCACACACGTAGAATTCCTCTGGATACGGCCAGTGTTCGCTGCCAATCGGCACCAAAGGCTCCTTTTCGGATAGGGACGGATCGAGGATGGCCTCCAGCGGGTGGTTGAAGATATGATCCACCTCTCCGACGCAGGGTTTCAACGTGCAGAGGATGGCAGGATCCGTAAGGAGTGTAACGACCGGCGTGACAATGAGTTGGGAGTGAGACAGAAACGGTTGGAGGGTACAGAGAGTATGGATATCGGGCGAGCCCAGGGGAAGTCCGACTTCCTCCTGAGCCTCTCTAAACTAATCCAAGCAAAAAGTAGAGTCAAGCAGTATTGGCTAGACGAGAAGGAGAATAACGGCAGGAGCCTGGGGGAATCCTTACAGCTGTATAGACGAGATCCGCGTCGGTCTCGTTTGCTTTGCCGCCTGGTAATGCTGTCTGTCCAGGATGCTCACGAAGAAGCTTGGAACGTGTGGTGAGGAGGACTCGGAGTTCGCCTCCTCGCTCGTAAAGCAGGACCAGCACAGCAGCTAGTTTCTTTCTCGAGATGCCTGACCTGCAGATTGGGTGCTCGGTGAGTTCGATACGTCAGAAGCCTGAATCGAGAGAGCACTTGCAAATCTGGTCGCTGGTAAAGAATGTCATGTGCTCGGAGTCGCTCGACACCACGTCTAGTTC